>OVAN01009137.1:0-17284 GCA_900406275.1 Anastatica hierochuntica | reverse complement strand
ACAACACAAAATAATTATAAAAACTTTAACATTTTTTATGGTAATATATATATATATATATATATATATATATCTAATTAGTGACAAAAGTGTTACCGTTTTTATTGTAACAAAATTGCTACTAATTATTGATAATATAATTATATAAAAATCAGATTCAAAAATATTTTGTGATAATTTTATAATAATTTTTGGAGCTTAATTTTTTCAATGGAGTGGCAACGCTTAGAAAATTTTAGGTTTTTGTGAAAATTTCCCCCAAATTCTTTTCCCTCTCTCCGTCCTCCACCAAAAAACACAATCCCTTAGAAAAAAAATGAAAGTCACTCTTCCATTAATCCCTCATCTAATTCGTATCACGCAGTCTCCCTAGGGTTTTCTTTTTTCTCAAATGCACATCGAGATTCCAGGAGTACAATAAGATTCGTCTTTAATCTTCTTCTTTGAGGGTTTTAAAGATTGCTTACTGCGCATCACGACTTTAGGCTGCTGTTGCTTCTTCCTTCTTCTTCTTTCCTCTTCTTCGCCTCGAAGGTTTGAGGGTTTCGATTTTTCCGATATGGACCCTTACGGAACAGAAATAGTCATTGACGACGAAAACAACCAAGTGAAACCATCCGAAGATGTTGAGGACGATGACGACAAATCTCAGCTTCATTCTGGGTGCGGTGTCGATAGTATGGAGAGATCACTGATTCTGTGATTATGAAAGATAGGAAAACCAGATTATGCGTGACCACTCAACCGGAAGATCACGTGGCTTTGGGTTTGTTACATATGAAAGTCAAGATATGGTTGATCTTCTATTGGCCAAAGGGAACAAAATTGAGCTCTCAGGGACTCAGGTAACTGAACTCTCTTACGCTTACTATTGAGATTCTAAGGGTTTTATAGCTAATTGGGACACTCACTTCTCCTTTTTACTCTTGATTTTTGGTGTTCTTGTCCACATTAGGTTGAGCCTGTTAGTATTTGTCTGAAAGTATAATTATTACAATGTGAGCTCTGTGTTTGGAATCTTAAAGTTGAGTGGAACTGATTTTGTGCAGAAGTTAAGAGGGAAGAAGCTGGTGTTCGTGGGGGATTCGATAAACCAGAACATGTGGGAATTTCTTGTTTGCATTCTTCGACATAGCATCAAAGACAAGAAATGAGTGTATGAGATTTCTGGGAGAAGAGAGTTCAAGAAGAAAGGTTTTTACGCTTTCAGATTTGAGGTGAGTTGTTGATTTTCTGCAGAATGCTTAATACCATTCTCAATGCCATAACAATGTCCGTTTGTTTTGATGTTGTTTGTAGTGAAAACTATTTTGTCATGGAGGTAAGCAGGATCTTTTTTGCCTGGTCTCAATGATTTCATCAAACATGTGAGTTTGTCTATGAAACATGTGATTTTTGTATATATGCAGGATCATTGTCTGGTCGAAATGTTGCATAAATGGTAGGACGAAGAACTCCCTGTGGATATTACCTGTGTTATAAGGCGAGTTGATTGAATCTGTATATTATTTCAGCGTATATGTTTATCGATGCCGCTGAAATATTCCCATGTTAACAGTAATCATGAAAGAGCGCCAAACACTCATGTTATGCAGTTTCTTGAGAGGCATGTTATTCCTTATCATTATGTATCAACAACAAAAGAGAATAAAAGAGAAGACGAGATTTTGGAAGTGGTTAAAGATATTGAATTTATAGTTCTTGCTAGATACATGCAGGTAAAGTCTTTGTCGTATCTCTTTTTGCTTTCTTTAACCAAATTGTAAGTAACGGATTGTTTCTAAAGACTAATTAGTCACGTTCTGCCTTGAAATGGATTGTTCCTGTTGCTGTCAAATAGCTTTAGTTTGTTGTTTTGATATATGTCGTAGGGACTTAAAGAATGAATTTTTATGTTTTTGTGTTGTGGATGTTTGTGGTTTGAACAGAGGAGATTCAATGCTCCTGCTATCAAGTCGTTGAAGGAGATTCAATGTTATCGTGGGGTAATGTGTATACAAGCGCTACCATGTCGGGGACAGAGAACCAAGAAAAACTGTAGGACTCTTAAAGGCAAGAAAATTGCCATTGCAGGGAAGAAGAAAGTTTCCAAGTAACCGTCTTCTTGATTGCTTCTTCTGCTGTAATTCTCTTTTCTTAGAGTATAAAGCATGTAACAACGTACTTTTGAAGTTGAATAAGTTTTAAATCAAGTTATTTATAACAGTTTATCTCAGCAAATTAGTGATATAAAAACATCTTTTATTGCATGTAAAAGCCTGTTACAAAGCCTTGAATCGTAGCTATTATAATGAGTTATATCACATAGTACTATAGCATGTACATGTGAGCTACCAATACAATTGAGAGCATTAAATCGAAGTTATTATAAACAATATAATAGCTCGTATCAAACGCTATAATAGATTAAACCAACAATAGCAATCAATAAAAATGCTATAATAGTTAACACTACCGTAGCATTTAAAAAAATGTTATCGTAGGGGAACGGGGTTCTATTATAACTGGGGCGAAGATAGCGTCTGTGAAAATGCTATCTTTCACATTTCATAACTTTGATGTTGTGCTATCAATGCCGCTTTTTCTTGTAGTGGCATATGCAGAACTGGTTACTTCATTCAAGGTCAATGTTTCCTTCCCATTGTCGTATTTAAGCTAGATAGGACTGAATCGCTTAATCTTCATCACTCTCATTTATGTTCAAACTCACCATATCATCAACTAATTTCATAAACGCATCAAGATTCTCCTCTATGCTTTTGTGCTCTTCCATCTTGATACTAGCAAATCTTTACTTCAACTAAATACGGTTGGGTAAGACTTCGTTTGGTAATCTTTTTGTAGAGTCTTCCACACCCCTACAACGGTTGTTTCTTTCGTCACCTTTCGCAATATCATATTTCTAAGACAAAAGCATATCAATTTCTATGCTCTCTTATCCTTCTCCTTTTTCAGCGGATAAACCAGAGAACTCTTAGCTTCTGAGATCTCACCTTCCTTTTATTTTTCTTTAACATAAATTGTGTTGAATTCTTCTTCTTCAAGAACAAAATCCAACCCTTAAAGTTCAAGTTGCATAAGCATTTTCAACTTCCACAATCAAAGTCTCTTCAACCATCAAACTTCTCCCCCTCAAATTTACCTTGAGTTGTCTCCATGATTTAGACTTTATGTGACCCTTTGTTAAATCCAACACTTGATATAAAACCCCTGAATCTCATCGAACAACACTAAAATGCAAATTAGAAATTGAAATCGTTATCTTCCTTTGTTAAAACTTGAGGCTCTAATATCACTTGTGGAGGAATTTTTGTCTGAATCTCATTTAACCAATTAACCTTAGTACGCTTGTTGTTTATTTGATTCAAGTAAAGGCATAAGAGATTTGTTAACCCAATTCCTGTTTTCAGTACGTATGGAGAGAGGACGGCACTCTCAATGATCCACTAGTATCAAGTGACTACAAGAGCTAGAGATTCATGCTACAACCACAAGTAATCTTTCCTCTCTATCTAAGATTCACCAAGAGAAACCCATTAGAAGTTAATGTTGGACCAAATTTTAAGTAATATTTTCGGTCATTGGACCAACTTATATTATGTTAAAATGTGTTTGTTTGTGAACGAGATTTACAAAAGGTTTGGGCCTAGTAAAATATTATGAAGTTACAACTTATAACATGAATGAGGAAAGAGTCCCATATTGCTTAGGGAAGGAGAACTTTTCTAACATATATATGGGAACACATTGAGTGGAGTTCGAATGTGTTGTGAAAGGAAGGATTGGGAGAACCCCCACACACACACACGCCACCGCAGCCGGCACGCACGCGACGCGTAAGGCTCTTGGGCTCTTGGGGAATGTGGGCCTTCGACCCACTAAAGATGTTCTTTTTGGAGAAAGTTTTGACTTAGGTTTTGGCCCATTTACTTATCAAAAACAACATGTAGTTGTTCCTAAAACTACATGACGTTTCCCTACAAGTCTAAAAACAGCATGTAGTTCGTGCGGTTGGCAACGAGTTTGAACTTGTCCAAAGAAGACCATGTGCAAGGGAATATTCTGGAGATTTGCTTCCGTCGAAGGCATATTATCGGTATATTCTTTTGCGAAGCACTCTTCCCGCTCGGCTATAAATAGAAGCCACTCCTCACTCATTTCTCTCATCATCTCACAACAAAAATAACAAAGAAAAAACAAACACTCTAACTCTCTCTCTCTCTCTCGTGTTCTTCATCTTCTTCTTTAGTAAGTTTAGTTCCGAGAATTTAAAAGTAGAAATAGTAGTTCGTAGATTCTGATTTTGAGTGTTGCGAAACGGTCTCGACATGGTTGTATCCTGGAATTCTTGAATCGCATTGGCCGTCTCACTACGGGTAATTTTTAGAATTAAGGAAAGAGATTTTAATCTCGACTCCGTGTGTTTTTATTTCAGTTTTTTTCTTCTCAAAAATCGTTTTATAATCGTATTGTTCATCTCATCTTCATTACTATCTTTCTTCTACTCGATTTTTCTAAGTCTTTTTATCCGACTCTTTATCTCATTTCTTAAAAAACGTAACTGCTTATATCATATTTCTTTATCCGGTTTTTCCGCATCCTACAATCTTAATTCTAAAACTCCGCTTTTTATGCTTTCGCTTTAAATCGAATTTGGATTTACGATATTTTCTTTTAAAAAAAGCGGGTTTATACAGTTTTTAAGAAATATTTTTTCTTAGACGTTTCCGCGAAAAGTTTTTTAGAAACGGTTTTTGCGAAACGTTTTAATCGTTTTTAAAAAGAAAGAAAAAAGAAGTTTTCTTTTTTTTTTTTTTCTGAAACAATTTTGGAATTAATTTTTGAAATTGTTTCAAAACCAGAAAATCAGTTTTCGCGATCCGCTTGCGTTTCCGCAAAAAGATTTTCGTAAACAAATTTTGCTAACACTTGGGTGATTCCGCGAAACGTTTTTTGAGAATGTTACTAACGTGTTTCAATATCTTCGGTTTAATCTTTTTAAATCGAAAAGTCTATATATAATTCTGAGTTTCTAACTCTTGATTAATCTATTGTAGACAGATGGCTAACGTGAACGAAACCGCCAATGTCACTGATGAGATGCCTTAGGTGCTTGAGACACCCGCTCTTGATGCGTCTAACACATACTTGGGAAGTAACGGAACCGAGATAGCACGCCGTGCTTTGTTCGGAGAACCACTTCCAGTGGTCAATGCTCCGCCATCATTCAACAATGCTCCGCCAACATTCAATCAAGCTTCCTCATCGGTACCAAATGTTGTGAGCACGGGGACTGATGCCTAATAAGTTTGATAGCCACGATTTCAAAACCTGGCAAAAGAAGATGTATTTTTTTCTCACTTCGATGAAGCTGAACAAAGTCCTTGAAGAGGACAAGCCGGTCTTCTCACCTAGGAACAAAGACTCGGTCTACTCTGTCTGCACAAGTGATGCCTAGGTTCACTCAGATTACATGTGCAAGGGATGGATTCTCGGGCGACTTGTTGATAAGCTGTACAACGTGTACAGTGATGAGAAGTCCTACAAGAGTTCAAGGATCTTGTGGGAGGCTTTGGAGAAAAAGTACAAGTCTGTAGACGCGGGCCGTCAAAATTTTGCCAAGGCAAAATTCCTGGACTTCAAAATGGTGGACAACAAGCCCATCATGGACCAAGTTGAAGAACTCCAACTACTGTCCCAGGAGATAGCTGCTGAGGGGATGAAGATCTACAAGAACTTCACTGTGAACTGCTTCATAGAGAAGCTTCCCCTGAGCTGGCTGGACTTTAAGAACTACCTAAAACACAAGAAGAAGGTAATGTCTTTTGAAGACGTGATCCAAAGGTTGAAAATGGAGGATAGAAACTGGGACTCACACTCACACTGTTAATGTGGCTATTCATAAAGGCAAGTCGAAGGACAAAGGCAAGGGCAAAGTCGTTGACAAGCAGCCTCTGAAAGCCAACTCCTCCACGAACTTCAAAAAGCAAGGAGCTCCAACTCCTCTAGAAGAAGTTCAAAGGTTAATGCTACAACTGTGGAAAGATTGGACACAAGTCCGATGTCTGTCGCAGCAAAGCGAAGAAAAATGCTGCCCACCTCACTGAGGATGACCTGTGCACAATGGTCATTGAAGTCAATATGGTGGAAGACAATCCAACAGAATGGTGGTATGACACTGGAGCCACGACCCACATCTGCACTGATAGGAAGATGTTCTGGACCTATCAGAAGAGCAAGTCTGAGGAACAATCAATGATGGGAAACACGACAAAGAGAAAGATTGAGGGCCGTGGAAAAGTTGTTCTTAGGATGACTTCGGGGAAAGAGATCTCTCTTGTGAATGTCAAGCATGTACCCGACATGAGGAAGAATCTGATCTCCGGTACTTTATTGAACTAGGTTGGCTTTGTGATCACCTTTGAGGCGAACAAGCTAATCCTGAGGAAGCACGGTGTGTATCTGGGTAGGGGATACGTCAAGGCTGGACTCATCAAGATGAATCTGCAGGTCGTGCCCCCTAAAAATAATAATGTTATTGTTAATGTTGCAAATGTTGCTTCTACTTCCAATTTAACCGCAATTGCAATGAATGAGAATAACCCAGTTGCTTATTTGCTTGAGTTTTTTAATATTTGGCAAGAAAGATTAGGACATGTGAGTTATAAATCAATTCAAAGATTAATGAACATGAATCTAATTCCGAAGTGTAAAACACGCAAAGAAAAATGTGAAGTGTGCGTACAGGCCAAACTCACAAAAACACCATCACCCCGAGTTGAAAGAACAACTAAACCTCTAGGTTTAATTCACACAGACTTATGTGATTTAAAATATTTTCCAACTAGAGGTGGAAAAAAAATACTTTGTGACATTCATAGATGATCACACAAAATACTGTTATGTATATTTGTTACATAGCAAAGATGAAGTCCTGGAAAATTCCAAGGACTATAAAAGGGAAGTAGAAAATCAACTTGATAAAACTATAAAAAATAGTTAGAAGTGATAGAGGAGGTGCATATGATGGACCGTTTAATGCTTTTTGTCAAGAAAATGACATAATCCATCAAACGACTGCTCCATATTCACCTGAATCTAACGGAGTTGTGGAACGAAAAAATCGAACTCTAAAAGAAATGATGAATGCAATGATGAATGCAATGTTGCAGGAATCTGGGTTAGCCCAGTCAATGTGGGGGAAACTTTGCTTACCTCAAACTATATCCTCAACAANGTGGGGGGGGGGGGGTGCCTAGCAAAAGTGGCAGTGCCACCTCAGAAAATGGTCACAGTCGGACCAAAAACTGTGGATTGTATTTTCATAGGATATGCACACAACAGTAATGCTTATCGTTTTCTGGTGTACAAATCTGATATACCAGATATCCATGTAAATACAATAATGGAATCAAGAAATGCGTCTTTTTTCGAACATATCTTTCCATGAAAAGATAAACAAGGTCCAAAAAGGACACGTGAGGAAAGAGACGAGGCTAGCACTTCTGGAACTTCAGTAAACGAAACAGAAGATGCTGAAGAGGAACTTAGACGATGCAAAAGATCTCGTAAGAAAAATATTTTGGTGATGATTTCTTGATGGTCTTTCTCTTAGAGAATGAACCAAGAACGTATTCAGAGGTCATGTCTACACTTGATGCACCTTCTTGGAAAGAATTGGTCAACGGTGAGATCGACTCCATTATGCAAAATCATACATGGGAGATAATGATCTACCACCTGGGTGTAAAGCATTAGGGTGTAAATGGATTTTCAAAACAAAGTTGAAAACTGTTGGCTCAATAGATAAGTACAAAGCTAGGCTCGTCGTTCAAGGATTCCAACAAAAAGAAGGTCTGGATTTCTTTGACACTTATTCTCCAGTGACGAGAATAACTTCAATCAGAATGTTGATAGGCATTGCTGCATTGAGGGACTTAGAAATACATCAAATGGATGTTAAGACGGTCTATCAAAAAGGTGATTTAGAAGAGGAAGTCTACATGAAACAACCTAAAGGTTTCATTTTCCCAGGAAAAGAAGATAAAGTTTGTAGACTAGTAAAGTCATTATATGGACTTAAACAAGCTCCTAAACAATGGCATGAAAAATTTGACAACGTCATGATGTCAAATGGCTTCAACATCAATGAATGTAATAAATGTATTTACATCAAAATTACTCCACACGAGTATGTTTTGTTATGTTTATATGTAGATGATATGCTCATTGTCGGCATCAATAAAGATATAATCCAACAAACTAAGAACATGCATAGTGGAAAGTTTGACATGAAAGACATGGGTCTAGCAGATGTCATTCTCGGGATTAAAATCACGAGTACTTCTGACGGAATCATATTGTCTCAAGCTCACTATGCTGAAAAGATACTTGATAGATTTAAAAATTATTCAAGTAGAACATAAAAAACTCTAGTAGACCCTCAACTTCATATGACCAAGAATTCAGGTGAAGCAGTATCTCAAGTAGAGTATGCAAGGGTGATCGGAAGTCTGATGTACTTAACGAATTGTACTAGATCCGACTTAGCGCATGCAATAAATGTTTTAAGTCGCTACATTAGTAATCCAGGACACAAACACTAGAAAACCATAACTAGAGTGTTGAACTATGTACGTTACACTAAAGACTATGGGCTGCACTATGGTAAAGAACCAGCAGTTTTTGAAGGATACAGTGACGCAAACTGGATTTCTGACTCCAAAAACTAAAAATCCACGAGTGGATATATCTTTACACTTGGCGGTGCAATAGTATCTTGGAAATCTTCCAAACAGACCATGTTAGCCAGATCCACCATGGAATATGATTTTATAGCTTTGGACACAGCTACAACGAAAGCATAATGGCTTCGCAATTTTTTGGAAGATATCCCAATGTGGGAGAAACCTGTCTCAGCATTACGTGTACACTATGATAGTCAATCGACTATAGCTCTAGCATAGAATATTCTCTACAATGGAAAATTTCGTCATATCAGAAGGCGACATAAATCCATTAGACAATTGATCTCAAGTGGTGTGATCACACTAGACTACATAAGGTTAAAGGACAACCTAGCGGATCCATTAACTAAAGATTTGCCTCGAGATCAAGTTATAAGATCATCTAGAGGAATGAGTTTAAAGCCTATGACTGAAAGAGGAAGCTTGATGGAAACCCCACCTATATGACTGGAGATCCCAAGATCTAGGTTCAAAGGGACAACTAAATCAAGTTAACTCTGCTAAGAGCACTGTGAGACTCAAGTCTCTACCAGTTCCTAAAATGATGAAACAATGCTACTTGTATATGATTAGGATAAGCGTTGGCTTTTAAAGATTTCATAGTTTTGTAATATTGGAGTATTACAGGATGCTTATGAAAAAGCGTATGGAAATCACCTGCGAGTGTGAAATTGGGCCATTTCTAGGAGAATGAAGGTCGGGTTATATTCTTTAAGTTCACTCATGATAAAACCAGGCAAGTTCAAGGCCAAAATAAACACAATAGAGAACTAAAGTTCTAGGAGAAATGAAGGTGGGTTATAGTTGTTGTCTCGGTTTTCATCAAAATTTGGGTGGTTCAAGACATCATGTTCACCTCCTGGCCAAGTAAACCCGAAAGATATTAACAATGAGTGGTTCAAAGCTGAAAAATGCTACTTACTTAGACACAGTAGATTTTCGCTTATATTCTCGGAAAGTCCTTCTGTCTAGTCTGTAGGATAATCTAGTCAGAGTAAGTAGAGTCTTTCTTATCTTCCATGTTTAGAGTCATTTCTATTCATGTGGGGATTGTTGGACCAAATTTTAAGTAATATATTTTAGGTCATTAGACCAACTTATATTAGGTAAAATGTGTTTGTTTGTGAATGAGAAATACAAAAGGCTTGAGCCTAGTAAAATGTTATGAAGTTACAACTTATAACATGAATGAGGAAAGAGTCTCACATTGCTTAGGGAAGGAGAACTTCTCTAACATATATATGGGAACATATTGAGTGGAGTTCAAATGTGTTGTGAAAGGAAGAAGGATTGGGGGAAATCCACACGCGCCACCGCCGCTGGTACGGCACGGCTCGGCTCGGCTTGGCTCGGCTCAAACGCGTCGCGTAGGGCTCTTGGGCTCTTTGGGATTGTGGGCCTTCGGCCCACTGAAGATGTTTATTTTGGAGAAAGTTTTAATTTTGGTTTTGGCCCATTTACTTATCAAAAACAACATATAGTTCTTCGTAAAACTACATGACATTTCCCTAAAAGTTTAAAAACAACACGCAGTTTGTGCGGTTGACAACAAGTTTGAACTTATCCAAAGAAGACCATGTCTTGCGCCAACCTCTCCCCCTTCTCGCCAACCTTTCCCACGTGCAAGGGAATATTCCCAAGAGGTACTTCTGTCGAAGGCATATTATCGACATATTCTTTTGCGAAGCACTCCTCCCACTCGGCTATATATAGAAGCCACTCCTCACTCATTTCTCTCATCATCTCACAATGAAAACAACCAAGAAAAAACAAACACTCCAACTCTCTCTCTCTCTCTCTCGTGTTCTTCATATTCTTCTTTAGTAAGTTTAGCTCCGAGAATATAAAAGTAGAAATAGTTGTTCGTAGATTCTGCTTTCAAGTGTTGTGAAACGGTCTCGACATGGTCGTATCCTGGGATTTTTGAATCGCATTGGCTGTCTCACTACGGGCGATTTTTAGAATTAAGGAAAGAGATTTTAATCTCGACTCTGTGTGTTCTTTTTCGGTTTTTTTTTGAAAAATCATTTTATAATCTTATTGTTCATCTCATCTTCGTTACTATCTTTCTTTTACTCAATTTTTTAAGTCATTTTATCCGATTCTTTATCTCATTTCTTAAGAAACGTAACTGTTTATATCATATTTATTTATCCGGTTTTTCTGCGTCCTACAATCTTAATTCTTTATCTTGCACGTGTTGGAGTTTAACGCACAAACCGAAGAAGAAGATCAATTTGGATTCTTCACCGTATCCCCTTTCTTTCTTCTCTTCAAAGTTTTTCCATTTTTCTCCTTAATTAATTTCTAGATCTCTTGTTTTTCTCTTGTTCTTCTTCTTAGCGTCTCTCTTGTTCTTGGTGGCTACAACTCTTTTTTTTGCCAAGAAGATGAAAACTCTAAGATTAAGCTCACTTAGGATTAAATTAGCGAAATGGAAATTAGCCCATATATACCCACAATACTGAAAGCTGAAAATTGATTTGTTTGCGATGATTGTGATGATCATTGAGAGAAGAGGGTTATTTAAATACTTTATGGATATGATCTTTAAAATTTGTTAATGGTTTGTTGTTGGGTGGGAATCGTTTATAGCCAGACAAACATTTCGCAAGCCAAAAGCTATCTGTTACGAAGAGTTACGATCTTAACAAACAAAATTTTCTTACTATGCACACTAAACTGGCAGGAGATTTGTAGAGGAAATAGAGCCTCGTAAGTTATGATGTTGGAACTTAGAAGATGTCCAAGGTATAAATGAGTTTTATATGCCCAATATTTGACGGAGGACATATGTTTGTTAAATAATTATTAGCCTAATATTAAAGCACATTCCACATTGACAAAAAGGTGCCTAGATATGTATTGCAAATCGTACCTTTTGATTTTTGTAAAAACTAAAAAAGTATCGAGACACGTTTTGCAAACCAGAATTTTCGTCTGTTCCATCATGATTCATCTCCTCTACTTGTTCAAATTTCTAAGGTGGATTAGTTATCTCTCTCTCACCTCTACACAAAGTCTAACCTTCTCAGACTTTAGTAGTCCTAGGAAATCGTGAAATTGTCTCAAATTTCCAACTTTGACAGGATGTGTGTCTAGACTTAACTTCATCAATTGCTTCTTAGGCAACATATAACTCAAACCGACATTGTAGACTCGTTCATCAATTTCGAAATTTTCATACAACATTTTAAGAAATTTTTCGAAAGTGGTTTTCTCGTTTGCTGCGATTAACTTGCTCCCACATTTATTGTCTAAGTGAAATAGACACCTAATATTCTCAAAATACCAATTTTTGCAAACAATTATAACAGAATTTATCGTTTGATTGTTTGTGAGAAGGAAGAAAAAAAATTAAAAGTTAGAATGTGGTGACAAGAAGAAGAAGAAGAAGATGAAGTCTACGACATAAGAGTTTGTTGTAAGTGTTAGTGTGATTTGAGGGATTCCATTTGGGTTTAATTTAGGAAACCGAAATAATAGATTTTTGGTTTGCTAGGAAATTTGTTCATGTAAAACTGTCACAAAATAAGTTTGCAAGGAAAAACCTGCTACAACTAAAACATCAATACAGTCCATACTTTCTCTAATTATTTTACATGGTATATATGTCACTTCAATAGGTTTTTCTCGATAAACTGCCATAAAGCACGAAAAAAACTGCCACAACATACTCTTTAGTTTACTAATTTTAGTCCCCATCTTAAAAACTGTTATAACACAAACAATTAAAAATAAAACTGCCATCAAAACTCGAAAGATTTAATACATCTGCTATCAAAATAATCTGTAAGTGTGCCATATTAAAATAAATCTTCCACACAAAGTCTATCGATTCATAATAAATCGGCTAGTATGTCGAAAATAAATCCGCTAACGGACATATTAGTCTGCCAAAATAACTAAATTTGTCATAACAAACAAAATATATCTACTAAAGGTCATATTAGTCTGCCAACATAACTAAATATGCTATAAAAAATCAAAATAAAACTGCTACGGATCATTAAGTCTACCATTATAAATAAATCTGTTATTACTAATGACAGATATGTTTCAGAAAAAGTGTCAAGTAAATAAATCTACTTAAATAAAATGTCACATACAACAAGTCTGTCGATATTATTTAGTAGTGTGGTAGATTTTTTTTCCAGCCATAAAAACTGTCAGAACGCCCAAATTTGTTCGACGAAAAATAAAACTGTCATTCTATTTTTTAGATTTAATTAACTTTTTTTAAACAAAATGATGTAAGGGTAGATTAGACATAAAAAATAATTTAGTAATAAAAGGAAAATGTGCATTACGGTAATAAACTTTAAAATTGGTGATATTCTAGTAATTCTCCCTTTAGTTTTTCCTCCTATATAAAACAACATGTGTCATGAAAATAGAATATGTAACCCATATTTTATAATATATATAATATTTGGTATTTCAAATTTATATGTGATACTAGATTAGGATATGAGTGATATTAAAAAACGTATATGTAAAATATAAATTTTAATATTAAAAATTTAAAATTAATAACTCATACAAATATGACCAGTATGATTTTATATTCATCATCTCTGTTTTTTTTAAATATCATATTAGTAAACTATGACTTAATTCCAAAATTGATCTAACTTAATTGAGTAAGCCGAGAATAAACGAATTAGAAGATGCTTAAACTATATTTTAAGTTTTATCTAATTCAAAACTAATTTAATTTATTGATAAACAAACAAAAAATTTTAGTTTTATTTTTATCTTCCTTTGCTAAGTTATATAAAAGACGTAAATTAAATTTCTCATTTATCACTAGTTTTTTTTTTCAAATTCCATATTTATTCTTTTAAATCTTGGTATGAAATTGTAAAATAATGAGAATCACCAACAAAATATGAAAATTAAAATTTCGTCAATTTAAATCTTGGAATGAAACGGAAAAATGATCAAAATCAATTATGAAATCTGAATTCGCAAGTAGTTTTGTTTGGGGCACATCACATGATAAAACATATTTAGATCATCATTTTGTTATATCATTATTTTTAATATTATAAAACATTTGGACCAATAGACTTTAAAAAATGTGATATGGGTCTCTAAAGAATAGGTGAGGGTCTCAAAAATGAGAGATCCTCGATGTCTTCTCTCTTGGTTTTTAATTATTTTTCTTATGTTTTATTATGAGAGACTTGTTAAGAGTTTATCGTTGATAGTGCTCTTAGGATGAATATAAGAGACTGGCAGTTAAAAGAAATATAAATTTGTCTAGATTAAACAATCGTGATAAGGAAAGAATAGCCCAAAAGGCATCGAATAGGGGTGGTAGAATGGAAAAGAAGAGATGAGACAATGCTAAGTATAAATAGGATTCAAGTAAGAAAATGTATAATTGGTTGAGTAATCGTGCTAAAAATCAAGAGGTTAAGATTAAAGATCTTGACCAAAACCTTTGTATTCGGCAGAGGCTAGAATACAATCATAGTCGCAACAAACGGTTGTGGCACAAGAGCAGGGTGAAATTGTAATTAACATAGAGGTGGATATTTGTTTAAGGAGTGTCGTGCCAAAAACTTTAGAAGCTTAGGCAAAATTTTCTTTGATTATGCTTAATAGTTGATTATATATTCTAAATAAACAAAAAAAACCCTTTCACAAAAAAAAACAAAAAAACCTAAAAGTTATATGAGTCTAAACACAACTATATAAACAAAAATTAAAATGGTAAATGTTATAAATATTGGAGACGAACCTTGACCAGATATTTTTTTTTCCATTTGACTAAATAACCTAAGAAACTTATTTACTAGGAAAATTAGGTCAAATAAACCAAAAACCCACTAACTAACAATCTAGCACCCTTTTTTGTTCCATTTTTTTTTACCTTTTTATCCCTAATTTTTTTTTATTCAAAGAAAAACCCCAAAAATGTAATAACACTCTATTATTATATTATTATTGTGAAACCTAAAACTTAATTAATTGTATTTTTTTTCTATAACACCAATTCACCATAGTTACTAATGAGACCTCTAAATCTTTTTATAAAAAATGTGGACTAGGGCACTTGCCCTTTCCAACAAAGGTAGTCACTACTCTAGGTTTAAGTATACCACGAACTAAAATTGGTAAATCGAAGAGTATATCAGAGGATCTAATGGCGGATGATGCTTTGCTTGTTGAGGAGGACGAAGTGTTTAATTTTATGGCATAGAAGGATCATCTATTTACACTAGTAATTGATACGCTCACAGAGAAAGGTTCACAGACGGGTGACATGGCTGCTCAGACGGTCACAAAAATTGTGGAGGAGGTGAAGGTCGCTGAGAGATTTTCTTTGGACAATACAAATCTGATTGAGGCAAATTCGAAGAGGTATGAGGCTTTGACTGCAGTTGTGGGTGAGAAAGTAGTTACAAGTACACCTCAATCTAAAATTTGAACTAATTTGGGTTTACAAGGAAATACTAAGGGTTTTGAAAATATATTTTTGGCCAGTAGACAAGAGAATTTGGTACAAATAGGCAAGAGTCTATAAAAATAGAAAGGAATAAATATTAGGAAAAGGAACATGATGATGTTAGTTTCCCCTAGGACACATGTTGGTTATAACGAGTCAAGGCTAAAGAAATATTGGGGAACTAATATGTCATATCATGAAGTTGTAGGGACAAACAAGATTGATGCAACAAATTACACTAAGAAGAAAGGGATGATGGATACCCTGAGACCACCAACAAAATTGTGCAGATCCTGCATTGAATTTTTCAAGGTCTAGGGTGACTTGATATTGGTTATTCACGACAAAAATGGAAAACTTTGAACCAGATTTCTTGTTTTTCAGATATTAAGCAATCTTTATCTTATTTGCAAAAATTTAAATTGTATTTCATTTATAATAAGTTCTTTATGGTTGAACCATGTAGATCCAGTGGTGAATAAGCTTTGCTTTTTAATAATGAAAAAAAATTTTTTGTTCTTTGTGAGAGTAATCGTATTGTTGATGTTAATATGTCTTTTAGTGGAAAACATATACTTATATTATTTTTTATGGTGATCAAGTGGTTAAGAATCGTCATTTGATTTAGAAAAGATGGACATGAATAGGGACACAATGATTAGAACCATGGCTCATGATAGGCGATTTTAACGAATTAACCAAAAATCAAGAAAGGAAAGGTTAAAAATGAGATATCCATCCTCATTTATACATTTTAATTTAATGTTACGACATTGTATCTTGATAGAATTTTTGTGTTTTGTGGATATTTTATCTTTGAAGGGAATCATAAATAAACAAAAGTTTAGTGTAAATTGGACCGAACGGTGAATAATGGAGAATGACAAGTGTTATATCCTCATTCGAAGGTAGAATCTCTGGAAATGATAGGTTTTGACCATCAGTCGATTTTATGTAACCTTGAGTCTAAGATCAGGAGTTTCATGAGACAGTTTCGATTTGATAAACGATATATATGTAATGACGCTCTATCTGGCGCAATATATAGAGAATGGAATCAAACGAGGAAAGTTAGAAATCTGATTGTCTTGGACAAAATTAGGAATTGCAAGAATTTAGTCTCATATTGAAGAAAGAATAATATCTATTATTAAAGTATTAAAGTCATCTTTAGAGGAAGCACAAAATGATTATTCAATTTTGCAAGAGGAGATTAATGGGATTAAATAGCCAAAAGAAGCATATAAATAAGATGAGATTTATTGGAGACAAAAATGTCAAAATCTTTGGCTTAAAGAGGGTGATAAAAATACAAAAGTTTTCCATGCAACTACTCAACAAAAAAACGAGAAATAAAATCATGAGTTTATTTTATCTATAAGATAGGTTGAAATAATTTGACGAATGTATGGAGTAAATAAAAACGAGGTATTTTGAGAAATTGTTTAAACCTTATGATTCACAGATTTTATAGAAGTCATTAGTCTTGCTCAGCCGGTAGTAACAAAAAACTATGAATTCTTTATTGATGCGAGATATTTTTGAGGTTGAGGTAAAGTCTGTTTTATTTGCTATGCACCCAGAGAAAGCCTCAACTCTGGACAACTTGATTGATTTCTCTTACTAGTATTTCAGGGGGATTTTGAAGGATGATCAGGTTTTTTGGTACAATATTTTTCTCATGGGTAAATTTGATGGTCGTCGAAATGCGACAAATATTTGCCAAATTGAAAATGGAAAGACTCAAACGAATGGTAGAGTTTAGATATATAAATATTTGCCATGTTGGGATATAAAGTAGTTTCAAAAATTAATGCCAACGGCTAAATATGGTTCTCGCAAATTTAATTTCGGAAACATGCATTTGTCTCGGGGCGTTTGATATAAGATAATATTATGATAGCGAATGAGCTATTTTATAGGTTACACACTAATAGAGGATGTAAACATAACTTTTTGGCAATCAACACAAACATTAGTAAAGCTTATGACGATATTGAATGACATTTTCTAGAAGCGATGGTAGGTCGCTGATGTGTCAGTATTTTAGTAGGTTTTTAGTACGATTTTCATTCGAGAT
>OVAN01009136.1:0-17284 GCA_900406275.1 Anastatica hierochuntica | reverse complement strand
TTTGTATAAAATATTATATTGTAGTGTAACAATTTAATAACTAATGGTGTTATAATACTTTTTTAAAAAAGTATGTTATAGTTACTATTAAAATTTTTTATGAATTAAATTAATTAGAAGAAGTATAAAGATCATAATGCGAAATATAATTGTTTTTAAAGTTATATTTGAAGTTTTACTTTTGGAGTGAAACAATTCAAAACTTCAAATATAAAGTTTTAGAAACTTCAAAATGAAGTTTCTTTTTGGAGATGCTCTAAGTATTTTAATCTTCGATTTCTTTAGATATTATGAATTAATATGCTAACAAGAACACAAGAACTTTTTCACCCGAAGTTCGCCTTAGGTTAGGAATGTTAAATCCAGGGCTAGGATCTTTTATTTAAAATAAACCAAGCCCTATTTTAATTCAGCTCTATTTTAACTCAGCTCTATTTTAACCTTATTTCAATCAATGTTTAGTGTTGGTACCAAGGTTAGCCCATATAATTTTCATGCAATAAAAAAACACATATAAATGTAGATATATAGTTAGCTTATTTAAACGACATTTTGCAGTTTAAACAGGAAAACGTGATTTAACGGTTTTGACGAGAAAACGGAATTTACGATTTTGACGGGAGAAATGAAATTTCGCAATTTTGGTGGAAAAACAGAATTTCACGATTTCGACGAAAAAACGAAATTTTGCGGTTTTGGGAGAAAACGAAATTTTGTGGTTTTAACGGGAAAACTGAATTTCGAGATTTTGGCAGGTAAACGAAATTTGTGGTTTTGGCGGGAGAAACGAATTTTCGCGGTTTTGGCAGAAAAACGAAAGTTTGCTTTTTTGGCAGGAAAGATGATTTTTTGCGGGTTTTGCGGGAAAATTGAATTTCGCGGTTTTAGCGGAAAAACAGACTTTTGCGATTTTGGCGGAAAATTTAGATTTTGTTGTTTTTGTGGGAAAACTGAAATTGCGGTTTTGGCGGGAAAACATAATTTTGCGATTTTGGCAGGAAAATGAAATTTTGCGATTTTGACGGAAAAATTGAATTTCGCGGTTTTCGTGGAAAAACTGTATTTTACGGTTTTGATGGGAAAACGTAATTTGCGGTTTTAGCGGGAAAACGGAATTTAACCATATTGACAGAAAATTAACTTTTCTTATTTTGACGAGAAATATAAGATGAAAAAACATTTTTTTATGCCCTGTTAGTACCTAGGTTTTAAGTTAGTCCTGCCGATCTTGGCCCTATATAAAATAAAAAGGTTTTGGGCAAGGGTTGGACTAACCCTATTGATATAAGCCCAAAACTCCCACGATTTCACTAGAACTATCTTAGGTGCATCTCGAAGACTAGAACTAAGAACACGTACAACGCCGGTTCCTTACGGATCTTTGGCGTGAGTTTAAAAGCAAAAAAAAAAATATTAAACAAATTGATCCAACTAAGGATCGATCCTTAATTAGGGATTTTAAGGATCGATCCTTAGCCAATTCTTTTTTTTTGGGTTAGAATAATTTCATTTTCTGATCCGTTTTGGATCCGTTTCAGATCCGTTTTTTTTTGTATTTCATTTTTTTGAACCGTTACATATTCATTTACGATTTTTGAAGTTTCGGATCCGTTTCAGATCTGTTTAAAATATCCCGATCCCAACCTAAAATACCCGAAAATATCCGTTTCGGTTCCGTTTTAGATCCGTTTTTTTTGGTTTTTCAGTTTTTGGAACCGTTACATATTCATTTACGATTTTTGAAGTTTTGGCTCCGTTTCAGATCTGTTTAAAATATCCCGATCCGAACCCAAAATACCCGAAAATATCCGTTTCGGTTCCGTTTTAGATCCGTTTTTTTTGGTTTTTCAGTTTTTGGAACCGTTACATATTCATTTACGATTTTTGAAGTTTCGGCTCCGTTTCAGATCTGTTTAAAATATCCCGATCCGAACCCAAAATGTTTGAAAATATCTGTTTCGGTTCCGTTTTAGATCCGTGTTTTTTTTGTTTTTCGGTTTTTTGAACTGTTACATATTCATTTACGATTTTTTAAGTTTCGGATCCGTTTCAGATCTGTTTAAAATATCACGATCCGAACCCAAAATACTCGAAAATATCTGTTTCGGTTCCGTTTTAGATCCGTTTTTTTTGGTTTTTCAGTTTTTGGAACCGTTACATATTCATTTACGATTTTTGAAGTTTCGGCTCCGTTTCAGATCTGTTTAAAATATCCCGATCCGAACCCAAAATACCCGAAAATATCCGTTTCGGTTCCGTTTCAGATCCGTTTTTTTTTGTTTTTCAGTTTTTGGAACCGTTACATATTCATTTACGATTTTTGAAGTTTCGGATCCGTTTCAGATCTGTTTAAAATATCCCGATCCGAACCCAAAATGTTTGAAAATATCTGTTTTTGGTTCCGTTTTAGATCCGTGTTTTTTTTGTTTTTCGGTTTTTTGAACCGTTACATATTCATTTACGATTTTTGAAGTTTCGGATCCGTTTCAGATCTGTTTAAAATATCCCGATCCGAACCCAAAATGTTTGAAAATATCTGTTTTTGGTTCCGTTTTAGATCCGTGTTTTTTTTGTTTTTCGGTTTTTTGAACTGTTACATATTCATTTACGATTTTTTAAGTTTCGGATCCGTTTCAGATCTGTTTAAAATATCACGATCCGAACCCAAAATACTCGAAAATATCTGTTTCGGTTCCGTTTTAGATCCGTTTTTTTTCCGGTTTTTTGAACCGTTACATATTCATTTACGATTTTTGAAGTTTCGGATCCGTTTCAGATCTGTTTAAAATATCCCGATCCGAACCCAAAATGTTTGAAAATATCTTTTTTGGTTCCGTTTTAGATCCGTGTTTTTTTTGTTTTTCGGTTTTTTGAACTGTTACATATTCATTTACGATTTTTGAAGTTTCGGATCCGTTTCAGATCTATTTAAAATATCCCGATCCGAATCCAAAATACCCGAAAATATCTGTTTCGGTTCCGTTTTAGATCCGTTTTTTTTTTCGGTTTTTTGAACCGTTACATATTCATTTACGATTTTTGAAATTTCGGATCCATTTCAGATCGGTTTAAAATATCCTGATCCGAACCTAAAATGTTTAAAATTAATTTTTTTTTCCTAAAGACTCCAACTTTGGGGTTCACCATTGGACAACCCATTTTCCATAGAATCCTTAGCTTAAAAAGAAAAAAATTAAATAAATTGCTAAGGACCCTAACCATAAATCCACCATTATACATGCTCTAAACTCCCACGATTTCACTAGACCTTAATCAAACAATGCAACGATCTAACCCCAATGTTTCCGTGATAACAGTTGCACTCAGGTTAGCTTAACCAACTCCGATTAACCAAGATGAGGACATCAAGAGATTGCGATGACTTTGGTACTCCTTCATGTCGTCGTTATGGAAAAAAGAAGAAAAAGAAGATCGGCTCGTGCTCAAGCAGTAAGAATAACACTTAGTTGAGTTTACACCAGCAATATCACCTTTCTATCTTCTTCTCTCGACTCTCTTAGACTCTTTCTCCCTTTTTCTCTCTTTATTCCTCCATATTACGAATGATATTCTAGTCTCGTCACACTTTTGATGTGCGTGTGTTTGTTATACTATGTAACAAGCTCTCTATTCCTCTTAACAAAGATATGTCCCTCTCATTGATCGAAATGGTCTACGAGTATTATAATTGGATAGGATATTGTTGGAATTTTTTTAATCGAAGGGTTTCATTTCTGCAAGGGTTTCCCCCCGCAAGTGGAAAGCTTTATAAAAGCGTGTGATTGAAAACTGTATAACTCAAGCCAATGTTAAGAGACGAGGCTTTTGTCCTTGGCAAGTAGGCATGCCTTGAACCTGTCAATAGAGCAATCAAAGCGCCTTTTTATTGTAAAAACTCGCTTATAACTAACAATGTTCATCGGTTTTGTTATTAATTATATATCTGAAGTATGGTTTTCTATTTTTGCATCGATCTTCTCAAACTTGGTACACCGCTATCGATAGTCATTGAGTGCTTGTGCCAATGTTGTTGGTATGGTTTTACTAGGAGGAGCTATTGTTGCAAGAATTCAACTTAATTTCGAGCTAGCTTGCATTGTTGTGTTGAACTCGTGTTGGGACTACAGCGACAACAAAATTCTCAGTTTAATTTACTACAGGTTCAAAATTTTCTCAAAAAACCTAGATTACGCTATAGAGTACAGGTCCAAAAGCTCATCAACAGATGCGACCCACCAGCGCTAATGCGATTCACCAAGGATGAAGCCATAGCGACAAGAATCAGCGATGCCAACAAAGGTCATGACTACGACCATATTTTATTTCAGCCTACGAGTCTTATCTTAAACTAAGGTAAAGACCGAAATCTCTTAAGAAAGAATCTACTCGTCATATTCCATTCCTGGCAAATGAAGAGTGGGAGGCAACAGTTGGGGATAATTTTATTTCCTTAGAGCCTAGTTTTTGCTAGACCGGGGCCGCATAAACAAACTCCCTTGTTGAATGTGTTAACCAATGCCTTAGTCAAAGACGCACAGCCAAACCAAGGCCAAGAGCCAAGGTAGAGTGAATATTTCCTTTATATGATTTAAATCTTAAGAGATAAGGACAATTACCTTACACAAATTATGGGAATATTTTTTATTGTATAGATAGATTTGAAACTAGAAGTTATCTATAAAAGATTATGAAAATATTCTTATTCGAAAACTATAAATACAATGGAAAAAACCCTAATTCAAGGATCCAAAACCCTTCGACTCAATAGACACACATTATAATCGATTCATTTACTAAAGATCAATAAAGAATCGTTTTACATCTCGCTACATCTTTTGTTCTTGTTCTTCGCTATCAAAGGATCACCAAAAAATCCTTAAACAGTAATATTGAGGTTTAATACATCGTATAATATTAGGGGTAAAATGTTTTGATAGAGATCACTCATAATCTAGATCCTAGAGGGTCACACACACCTAAACAGACTGTATCAAAATATATTTGGGACTTTGATAATTTTCTATTTATATGATAAATAGAATTAATAATAATTATTCATATAAAGATATGTATATGTTCATATACTAGTTATCCAAATGAGATTGGAATGAATTAACCTTTCAAGATTTGGGTTTGAATAATTTATTGTTTAGTGCAACAACACTTACGTAATGGGTATGTGCAAATCTTTATTAGTTAAGGTTTTTGCATTCATTATATAAAAGTGTATGTGATGTTTCTTATAGGGTAGAGAGGTTTTGCATAATTATTCTTTGTGAAAGAATAACTGATGAGAGAAGCAATCTCTCCTAGGCAAAACATACGAACACAAAAAATGGTAAAGAGACAAGTCATTTGTAACTTTTGAGATAAGATCTCAATTGCCTAGCATCACGATTTGATTCAGTTTGTGTGTGCGTAGATACCGATAGAGGCACAATGCTTAGAACGTTTAAAAACCTTGATCTGAATCCAAATCATCTTTCTGCTGCATATTTATCCAAAGATATTTGATATGGTAGATTATATTCAAAATCAATTATTTGCAGGGATCTTGAAAATTGAATTCATAATTTAGAGGGTGTTATTGGTTGCAAATGTTTAAATCCACACATACAGTTTAAAAACTGATTGATTTTAAAATGATTCGTTATGGATTCTACAATCTGAAGATATAAAGATTTTAATAAACTCCTAAATACATGGATTTGTATTTACAAAACACACATGATTTCATTTGATATTTTTGGCAGAGTTGATTATTGCTACGAAGTCTTCTACGTTGTAATACATGATTATTAACAAAGTAACATAAGTTTAGAATTATCTATATAACTTACTATTGTAATATTTAAATTTAAAAAATATATGTTTGGTATTATCATATGTTCTTTATCTAGCTTTTCTTATAATCTCTCGGCAATTCGTCATTATACGTATGTTTACATGATTTTTTGCGTTTTTTTCGTTTTTAATGCAATTTTATAATTTTAAAAATATCCTCATTCTAAAAATTTTAATAAACCAAACAAGAAAATAATACAAAAGTAAAAGATGAAAAAAATCAAATAAAAATCTTTAGAAAAAAAACTCCATTAATCGTTTATTCCATATTGGTTTAAATCCATCCTAATCGTTCTTCCAGCGACAGTCACAAAAACTTCTTGTATTCCCAAGTGAAAGATTTTTGTAAGTGCTTTATAACGAATACGTTCATCCAAGTTCGAAATTTCTTTTATAGAATCCCAAAAGTTGTTATTCTTCTTTTGCTCCACTTCTTTTTGATGTCTTTCTTCTCTTTGTTGTATTAGACTCAAAATTTGATTGGTAACAATCAACATTGGATTTTCATCATTTTGCGAAGTACCTCTCTTAAATCTAGCTTTTTTCTTGGTTGAAACTTTTCGGTACAACATTCCACAGTTACCTGAGAATTAGATGGTACATCGTACTCCGAGGACTCACAGTGGTGAGTTGTAGCATCAAACTCATATGTGTTGTCTAAATTATTCACATATTCTTCATTCATAGTTTCTCCAATTTTGAATGTACGTGCATCAGTACCATCACCTATCCCAATTGCGTTTTTTCCGGTCGCAACAACTTCTCCATATATGATTTGCAACTCCTCAAAAAATTCAAATGAATCATAACGCAGATTTTTATTGTTCAGATGTGCCTATGAACGACAAAAAAAACATGTAAAGATGTAGTATACTAATTATATTCAATCTTTAAACGAAATACTTACTTTTAGATAAGCATCCCAAACTTCATTTGGTGCAGTAAATCTTTTTGTTAAATGATCCCATCCAAAACCGGAAGAAAAACGCCGAAGCTCGCAACAACTTTTATATTGATCTTTTAAGTACCTCATTCTGCTTTGATAATGCTTGTAATCTTTTGGACGAGAAGCATTTTTGTTGAGTTCGAGTAAAATCTTTGACTCAATTGTTACTCTACTTAAGGAGCCGCAAGAATCACGCCAGTTATTGTTTACCGCATCCACAGGAAGTTGTACCAACAATTTAGTCTCCTCTNTAATCCCCTTTTTTTTTTTTTTTTTTTTGTGAGTCACCCATACTAATATTTAGAACGTGAGTTTACAAGAAATTAATTAGCAAAATAGATAAATTACTAAATGATCATACATATAAGGCATAGAGAAACAAATGGTTTTAACATCCGAAAAAAATTTGTCATTCAAAAAAAGTTCACCACAAATCACAAGAATGTAAAAATGTAAACATAAAGATAGAATCTTGGAGTAGTATCATGTTTAAATCAAAGTTCAAAAAATAAAAAAAAAATAGAAAAGAGCATAACTTAATGGAATACTAACGTGGACTTTTGAGTTCCACGAGTAATATATTTAACTATAAATCAAAGTTCAAAGAAGAATTCCAGGAGTAATATATTTAACTATAAAACTTACAAAACTATTGAAGGAATAGTGTCTCGTATGAGTTTTTTGTGATCATCTTGATTGTGTTTGACATGACACAAGTTTTTGACGAATGTAAAATTATAGTTTAGTTGGTGATATCTTTAAAATAAGTAGTTAAAAAAACTAAAAGAAATAAAATAAACTTTTGGTTCAAAGTACAAAAAAGACATTTGATCAAAACAAATGAAAACATAGAAGTAATAAATCAATTATCTTTGACTACTGGTACTCACTGCATCTATCCACATTTTTTCAGCTAAAGTCGCTCTCCAATGTCTTGCATTCTCTCTTTTTTGTTTTTGAGTCTCAACATTTTCTTCACTATCATTTTGTTCACCACCATTTACTTCAAAATTCTGATTTTCATTTTCTTCATCTTCATTTGTTCCTTCTTCCTCATCACTACAAAATTCATCTGATCGACATTTTTTTCGAAGAAAATTATGTAAGGCGGCACATGCAAGGACCATTTCTGCTTGGGTCTTGAAAGAAAATGGCGGCGCAGATTTAAAAATCAAGAACCGAGATTTAAAAATACCAAAAATTCTCTCGATAACATTTCGTAAGGATGCATGACGAAGATTAAATAGTTCATTCTGATTTGCTGGATCACGTCCTTCACCATGAAAATCTTGTAGATGATATCGAGTACTTCTTAATGGAGCTATAAAATTACGTCTGTTTGGAAACCCACAGTCAACTAAATAATATTTTCCTGAAATATGAGAACACATTATATAATTCACCTGATTTAAAAAATATTTTATCAATTATTATCATATAATATAGTTAAACTATAGTTACATTCCGGAACTTGCAATCTATTAGTTCTTCTCGTTAGAGCATCTTGTAGAACCTTTGAATCATGAGCCGAACCTTCTCATCCAATTAAAACATACATGAACTCGAGATCAAAGTTACAAGCAGCTAAAAAATTTTGTGAAATTACTCCTTTACGATTACGATAACTTGCTTTTTCAGGACCTTGTACCATTGCATTAATGTGTGTGCCATCAAGAGCTCCAATACAACCCTAAATTAAAAATAAAAAAGATTCAAATGTAAATTTAAAATTTTAATATTTAAAGAAGACAAAATGTGTACCTTGGAATAAGGATAAAATCGTGTGTTTGTGCTTATTTTTGTAGGCACTGTAGGAGTAGGCTTTGCCATTAAAGTTGGTGCAAGCGTATTTAAAGCTCTAAAAACTTTATGAAAATTCGTTCTTGCTGTGAATTTTGATCTCTTAAAAGTGTCAATCGTGTGACAATATTTTGAATTCTGGCCAACTGTCATCAAAAAAGTGGCAAGCATCTCTTCAACACACATATGTCGTGTGTCTTTCAAACTTTTTTTTATCTTTATAAGAGAACATAAATCTGCAAACACATCAGGATACATACGATATAATTGTCAAAAATGAATCGAATCCTCTGTCAATGCCTTTTGTATATAAACATATCCTTCTCTTGTAATTTGTCGCCGAATCGGACGTGAAATTTGATTCTCGTATACAATAGATCTCACAAGCAATAATAATATATTGTCCATGTTGGAATCTTCTTCCTCGTAAAGATTTTGCCCCATGATGAACAACCTGCAATAAAAATTATTATAATGATAAAGTCAACATTATATTGTAAACTATAGAAGAAAAAAAAGTCTCAGATGTTTATGTAGTTGACGTGAATTATTTACTTATGAATAACATATAGCTATGCAATGATTTCTATTTTTATGGCACCAAAAAAGAGAAATTAAACCTGCGCTTATAAAGATATACCTCTCCAATGATTTCTACTTTGTTGTTCTTGATTCCTTTGGGATGAGAGAGAGATAGGAAGAAAATATGAAGCCGCAGAGAGAACAAATAAAAATAAAAAGAAAATATGTTCTTGTTATTCTCGTTCAAGAGAATGTGTTTATGTTGATTCTATTATTTTTAAAATCTGAAGTTAAAAGGTTAGATTTGGATTGCTAAGATTTACATATAAAATTAGAATCAAATTCAATTTAAACTCTTTCATGATTTTTTTTCAATAAAAATCTAACAAAGATGAATAACACATGATTTTAAATCTTCATTATAAATCACTAATTGAATAACAATAGATTTTAAACTCTTTTATTATGGAGATTACAAATACAAGAACCAATAACACTAGATTTTAAATTCTATTAATGATAACATTTTAAATACAAGAACCAATAACACTAGATTTTGAATAAGTAATTACAATCAACTATTGAATAACAATAGATTGTGTATGGATTTAAACTTTCATTAAAATACATGATTCAATAACACCCCCTTAGTTTAATAATCGTTTATAAACCGATATTCCAACAATAGTATCGGAGACTACATATATAATTTTAATTTTGAATATATTATTTGTATAAAATAATATAATTGATATACATAATTAAATTTTTTTTATCTGATCAATTAATATACCGAGATGTTGAAAATTAAATAAGTTTATTAATATTCATATTCTGTTCATGGCATATGTTGGTTTGGTTTGAGAAATCATCAGTGTCTTCATTGTCTTTGTTTGATCTGGTAGTAATTGATTGTTTGATAATTGGTTTAATAATTTAAATGAATAAAATAGCAAACCAAAGAATTCGGTTTGCTATAATTCACTGTATTATTGTGTAACTTTCTATGATTATTAAATTATAGCACCCATCCTGTTATTTGGCGGATGTTTAATTATGTATCAGATAATGATATAGGACTTGTTGAATGAGTTCAGTTTAGTATATAATGTATATATGTATGTCGAAGTCATAAGTGAGGCATATGGCAATGGTAACCTTTTGAAAAGTGACTAGTTCACTTGACTAGAATTTCAAAACAGTTTTTATTTAGATACATAGAGGTAGATTAGATATAAAATGTCATCACAACCAAAAGTTATATTTGATATTAGGTGTTGGTCCGTGTCCTTACACGATCATGGTCTGTTTTCTTATAAATTTAATTCAAACAATTGACTTAATTTTCCCGCTCCTCGATTAGTTTTTTGGATCGAAGAACAAAAGTGAATAGAAAAAAATAACATTTGATTAGTTGATGGGTTTTTATATCTTTTTATTAGGATTAAGATTTATTATCCACTCCAAAGTGTTTCTGCGGGAATAAAAGAACTTGATTTTGTATGTATTTAGTTTGTGTATTCACTTATATTTTTTTTATCAAGTTCAGTTCAAGTTCGGTTCTCTGACTCCAACTCTGTGCAATCCAAGTAATTATGGAATTCGAGTCGAGTTCGATTTGGAGTTTATCGGCTTCAGGTTGGTTCGAGTAAAATCTTTAGGATTGGATTTTTTCCGAGTAATTTGGGTTTTTAATATCAATTCTTACTCAAAATACTTGTTAGGTATCCGAAAAATAAATATGAAATTGAGTATGATTTGAATACTCATTTAGGGTACTCAATTGTATATTTAGATATCTTCTGGTACTTATTCGGGATTCAAGCTCTAATCTTTGGGTTTTCCAAGTTTGAATTATTTTTGGGTTTCGAATCGAGTTTCCGTAAAGTTGCGTGATACTAACTTTAATGGACCTTCTTCTTCGTTCAAAACAAAACCTCTGTTTTGACCTAACTTTGTTGTGTTTCTTGTGTCGTAAGAAACCGATCTCCAAGGAAGAGATCAACAAACTTACAGAACGTGTTTATCGAAACTAACACACACAACTTCACAAACTTGAATCCTTATTAGATTGATTCAACGTTTGATCCTTTCATGTGTTTTGTTTCCTCTCTCTCTCTCGATTTAGACTTAGAACACAGAGAATTAAAGAAACAACTTTTTCTTTATTAATTCTTAAGGGCAACTCTCTCAAAAACCTAAAACTCTTAATGTTCTCTCTTGATCTCAACACAACTCATTAAGACCTCCTTTTATAGTATTTGATTTTCCTTTTCCTCAATATTAAATAACTCCTAAAACTAATTGAAATTACAAACTTTCATTTTTCCTAATCCAACTTGATTTAGGACTTCTTAAGTTTGTAATTATCTTGAAGCTTACCAAGCAATCTCCCTCTTAAGCTTCAAGCTCTTCTTAGACATGTCTTGCATTCCAATCAAGTTCCTCGTTTCTTCAAACTTGATTCTTGCCAATGCCTTCGTGAGTATATTGGCTTTTTGCTTAATTCCCGGTACAAACTCCACATTCACAAGTTCATTTTCTATACATTCTCGTATGTAATGATAACGTTGTGGATGTGCTTACTCTTCCTGTGAAAAACTAGATTCTTCGTTAATGCACTAGCCGATTTGTTATCTATCTTTATCGTGACTTGTTTCCTTTCCTAGCATGTGATCTCGTCAAGGATATCCTACAACCAGATGGCTTGTCTTGCAGCTTCTATGGCTGCCATAAATTTAGCTTCACATGAAGACAAAGCCATTGTACTTTGCTTCTGTGAACATCAGATGATTGGCGAGTTCCCGAAGTAGAAGATGTGTCCGTTTGTGCTTCTTCTGTCATCTTGGTCGATATTATGACTTGAATCACAGAACCCCGTAACTGTCTTGAGTCCATCACGACCACACTTAAGACCATAACCCACAGTTCCTTTGAGATATCTAAGGATATGCTTAATGGCTTCTCCATGTGATTCTCGTGGGCTTTTCATATATCGACTAGCCATTCCCACAGAATAAGCCAAATTCGATCGAGTGTGTATCAAGTACCTCACACATCCCATGTTTCTTTTGTATATGGTTGCATCGGTCTCATCTTTATCTTCTGATTTCGACAATTTCAAGCCAAAATCCATCGGGATTTTTGGAGAGTTGCAGTCTTCAAGTTCGGCTACTTTAAGAATTCTCGAAGCATAAACTTCTTGCTTCATCCTAGGTAGTATGTAAGTTTTCTGAGATCAGACATCTCGAACTTGGATGCAATATCTTTCTTGAAATCAAACAAACCCATCAGATTATTTCCTGTGATGAATAAATCATCAACATATATCGCCACAATCAACAAGACTTCTCCTTTAAACCTACGATATACAAATGTTTCTTTTGAATATCTTTCGAAGTCCATATTCTTCAAAATATGATTCAACTTCGTGTTCCAAGCTCTAGGGTCTTGTTTCAATATGTACAAGGCCTTAGAAAGTTTCTATACCTTTTGTTCTTCTCCTTTTACTTCAAAACTTTCAGGTTGTTCAACATAAATCTCTTCTTTGAGTTCACCATGTAAAAATGTTGTCTTTACATCCATGTGATGTATTTCCCAACCATGAGAAGCTGATAAACCAATTAACAATCTTATTGTCTTAAGTCTAGCTACTGGAGCAAAGACTTCGTCAAAATCAACTCCGGATTCTTGTGCATATCCTTTTGCAACAAGACGGGCTTTATTTTTGTTAATTGTTCCATCTGCATTCTTTTTAATCTTAAAAATCCATTTAAGAACAATTACCTTAGCATCCTTCGGCTTATTTACCAGCAGCCATGTACGGTTTTTGTTGATTGAATCAACCTCCTCTCAGCTAGCTTGTCTCCACTTTGACAATGCATTAGCTTCTTGATAGGTTATCAGTTCATCATCAATTCCCAACAATAGTTTTTCACAGTCCAAAGCTGCTTGTAACACATAGTATTCAAGGTATCTTGGCTGTGTTGTTTTTCGTGTTTCTCTTTGAAGGTTTGGCTGTTCATTTTGCAGCTGAGAAGGTTGGTTTTCCTCATGTTGTTGCGGTTGTTCTTCGTTCAAATTATCGTCAGGTTCGCTAGCAATATCATCACCATCATTCTCATCTTGATCAGCATTTTGTTGATCATTGTTCACAATGATCGGTCCTTCTCCAGCATCCAAAATCTCACCCCATCTCATATAAAACATCCCTGGATCTCAGCTTTATTACCTTAGGTCTTTGTCCCAATTTCAGCTTGTCTTCTCATCAAACACTACATCTCTACTTACCACAATCTTTCGTGTTCTTGGATTGTAGAGTCTATATGCTTTGGTACCAGGTTCAATACCAAGATGAATAAGTGTTTGAGAGCGATCATCGAGCTTCTTAAGATGAGTATAATCGATCTTAGTATAGGCAATAAATCTGAAAACTTTTAGATGCTCTATATTCGGTTTCTTCTTCCTTAAGCTCGCGTAAGGTGTCATGTCATCTAGAGATCGTGTAAACACTCGATTGATCACAAAACACGAATATCTAACTGCTTCTCCCCACGTGAATTTTGGAACTTTCATGGCTTTAAGCATGCTCCTCGTCATCTCCATAAGCGTTTGAATTGTTCTTTCAACTACACCATTTTATTGTGGTGTATAAGGCCGTAAGGTTTCGTTTAATGCCCAAGATGTTACATTATTCATTGAATTCTCCCGATGTGAACTCTCCTCCTCTATCGGTTCTTAGAGTCATTATCTCTCTCATGAATTCCTTCTCCATGAGTTGTTTAAACACTTTAAACCTCTCGAAAGTTTCTTCCTTTTTCTTTCATGAGTATAGTCCACATATATCTTGAGAAATCATCTACTATAACAAATATGTATTTTTTATTTGCACTTGTAGATGGAGTTATGGGACCACACAAATTGGCGTGAATCAACTCAAGTGGTTTAATGGCTCGATACACAACCGATTTTGGGAAAGAATGTCGAGTCTGTTTACCCACTAAACACGATTCACAAATCCTTATTTCTTCTTTGATAGTTGGTAATCTATAAACCATCTCCTTTTGCGACACGTTCTTCAAGGTTTTGAAACTTATATTTCCTAATCTCGCATGCCATGTCTATGTCTCATTATGAATCTTCGAGATTAGACACATGGGTTTGCCGATCTTTAGGTAAGTTTTGTAGAGTCTTGTTGATGATCTTGTAACTCTAATCATAAGTCTACCATTTGGATCATGTACAGTCAAATAGTCTTTTTTTCATCCTTACATCATATCCGACCTCTGTAGCTTGTCCTAAGCTCATAATGTTACTCTTTAGATCCAGAATATAGTAGATGTTGATGAAAAGTTTATGTTCTTCGTTTTTCGATTGAAAGAGTATCAATCCTTTTTCTTCTATCTTTACGAAAGAACCATCTCCAAACTTAAAATTTCCTTTAATCTTTTCATTAAGTTCTGAGAAATATGACTTGTTGCCTGTCATATGATTACTTGCCCCGTTATCCAAATACCAAATGCCTTCTTCACTTTCTTAGTTCTTTGGTATCATCTTTTCTTCATTAAAAAGAACAACCTCATGCATATACAGAGCGGAATCTGCTTCTTAGGTTTCCGCCTTGTTTACTTCTTGATGTCTTTGAATCCTCTATGCACATACTAAAGCAAAATGTCCACTTTTATCGCATCTGTAACAAATGATCTTTGATCGATCCTTCTTCTCCTTACCACAGGTGTTATCGTTTGGATGTGAAGCTTTCTCCTGCCAGTTGCTTCTTCCTTTACCTCCTCTGCCTCGGCCTCTTCCTCGTGATGATTCCGAGATTTGGGAATAAGAGTCTGAATAAAGCAACTTTCCTTGATTCTCTCCTCCATCATCATCGAGAATCCTCTCTTCATAAGCTTTCATTCTTCCTATAATATCTTCATACTCGATAGCATTCAAGTCAAGAACTTGCTCCAAAGAAGCAATCAAATGGATGTGCTTAAATCTTGGCAAGCTATTGAGAAATTTCTTCACGAGTTTACTCTTCTCAATAGTCTGCCCAAGAGCTGAAGCTTTCGTGGCTATCTCGGACAGTTTCCCTGCAAAGTTATCGATCGAGTCTCCTTCTCTCATGCGTAGTCTATCAAACTCGGACATCAATGTTTGTAGAGGTGCATATATTACCCGATCTGCTCCAAGGTTTCGAGATTTAATTGCCTCCCAAATTCTTATAGGAGATTCTTGTTCACCTACTTGTAATACAAGAGACTCTGAGATTGATTGAAATAGGAGAGCCTTCGCAATATTGTTCTTGTCTAGATCGATCAAGCTTGGTTCTATGGTTTCCCAGAATTTGTAGATATTGAGCAAAACCTTCATTCTCATAGCCCAAACTGTGTAATTTGTGGCAGTAACAATTGGGCTCTATATCGGTGGTGGTGCGACTTCTTTCGCACGAGTATTAGCATATGCCATGTCTCTTGGTCGATGGTAATATGTCAGTATCTTCGTATTGACTCTGGATCGGTTATGTCAAGGCTCTGATACCAATTAAATTCGCGTGATACTAACTTTAATGGACCTTCTTCTTCGTTTAAAACAGAACCTCTGTTTTGACCTAACTTTGTTGTGTTTCTTGTGCCGTAAGAAATCGATCTCCAAGGAAGAGATCAACAAACTTACAAAACGTGTTTTTCGAAACTAAAGCACACACACAACTTCACAAACTTGAATCCTTATTAACTTGATTCAATGTTTGATCCTTTCATGTGTTTTGTTTTCTGTCTCTCTCTCTCGATTAAGACTTAGAACACAAAGAATTAAAGAAACAACTTTTTCTTTATTAATGCTTAAAGAAAACTCTATCAAAAACCTAAAACTATTAATGTTCTCTCTTGATGTCAACACAATTCATTGGGACCTCCTTTTATAAAATTTGATTTTTCTTTTTTTTAGTATTAGATAACTCCTAAAACTAATGAAAATTACAAACTTTCCTTTTTCTTAATCCGGCTTGATTTAGGACTTTTTAAATTTGTAATTATCTTGAAGCTTACCCGAAATTGCGAGTTTCAAGTATGCGTTTCCGGCCACAAATCACGAAAATTGAATGCACGTCTAAGGAAAATAATGACCAATCGGATGCTAACTCATGTTGACCGTTTAATGCTAACATACGTTATCATAAGGATGATATATGTCGTAATTCTCCACAGCAAAAAAGTAAAGATTATTGTAACACCATATGCTGACGACAAAAATAAATTATCAACGTGGAACAAAACAAAATAAGCGGGATTGAGCTTGAACAACAAAGTTACTAATCTTTACCTTTATGTCCATTAATGCTCTTCTTTACCATGGAGGCCTAAGAGTGGAGACTAACAAAAAATTGTTTTCTTTAAACAGTTAAAGGAAAATCGATTCCAAAAAAGAAAAATACTGGTAGCTTCACGAATAGAGCTAGAAACCATAGCGAGTTAAGATCAAAACTAACAGAAACTTAAATGAACATTCTTTGGGAGCTAGGATTCTTCAAATGGGAGGCTTAGTGAAGTTCTATAAACAACTCTTTAGGATTTGCGATGAAGAGAAAGTCTTCAAGGTGTACCAATGTTATCTTTCAACAATGGCATGTCCCATGGCAGGCTTACTCTTCATATCATTTTAAAATGATCGTTGTGTTGATTATGAAATTGCACAGTGTCATTTGAAAGTGATGTACCTTAGCATGAAATTACCACTTTCATTATATTACTAAAGAGTTGATCTCGCTCGCACAAATCCATGAATATACAACACCTACAGATACACACACACATATATTTATATAGATATTAAAAATATTTACATTTTGGAATGTTAACAATATATTACTTAAAGCAACGTGATTCGATTCCGATAAAAAAACCTTACAAAAGTTTCATAATTAAAATAAAAAGTAATAATAATTTTGAGTAGAGTTAAAATCGTCTGCGAAAATTAGGGGAAAGAGACAAAATACGGAGGCACCACGTCATAATAAACGATAAAGATCGCGACATATATGCATTTAAGAGGTTTTCTATTATTTTGCGGAAAATCGAAAAAAAAATCATCGCGATGCCATATCACCAACTCGCTTCATATGAGCGACACGTCAGCTTTTGACTTCGTATTTTATATATATATATATATATATATATA
>OVAN01009135.1:0-17284 GCA_900406275.1 Anastatica hierochuntica | reverse complement strand
GAAATGGTAGGACTGATCGTATAGTTTAGACTCTTCCGGTTCTTAAGTTAACTGTCATCTTTCTACACGATCGATACGAAATCCTACGAAAAATATGAATCCTCACGATTTTCATTACGACGGTTTGTCGGGAATTCCAATCGAGACGAAATGAGACACGATCAAGTGACGATTCGAAGGAAATAACGATCGGAAAGGACGTGATTCAGTCAATGGACTACGCCTGAACGTTATCCGCGTCTCAGTGCCAACCGGCGCCAAGACAAACACTCTGTCTAGGCGCCAATTGGCGCCAAGACAGACCTTTTCGTTCGTAGGTTTGGCGTCAATCAGCGTTTAGACATTTCTTCGAAATGATGCGGTTCTCCGATGGTCATGGAGGTTTCGTATCATTCTGAAGTTCGTATTGCGGGGTCTTCCGAGAGTTATCTGTAAATCATGGACGTTTACTTTAGTATTCAGGCGCTTTAGTTGTTTGCGGAAGGATAGACTCCGTTGAAGGATAGTTAAGTCTAGACGATGACATGTCAAGACGAAGGTAAGTCTAGAAGATGTTAACTCTAGACGGCGGTGAGTCTAGACCTTTGTCGTGTTTCCGAGTAAGTCCGATTAGGGATTGGATCTTGGACGTTGATTTCGAGATCGCCGTTTTTGACACCAACACTCCCAATAGTAGATTCAAGCTCCTTTATCTTCTCGAAGTGATAAACGCTAATATTATCGATAGACATGTAAATTTTCTGCTCTAGCTATTTTGTGAGTTGGGAAGGTGCTCTGTCAAAAACTGGATCTTTATTTAAAGAATCTCCAAAGGGTCTTAATTTCATGGAGATTTATGTCGAGTTTGTGGGGGTGTTGGGGTGTGGATGATATTGATGTTGCTGCTATCTTTTGTAGGGGTCAAAAATGGCAACATCGAAACCAACGACCAAGATTCCCGAATAATTCCAGAGAGGCACCAGTAAACGAGTTCCATAGCGACAAGAAGTCACCATAAACAACGGACAACCACATCACTTCGAAAATACGAACAACGGCAAGTCTAGCCACTCAGGCCACCGTCTGGACGCCCGAGCGGGCGCCCAGACCATCGTGTGGACGCCTGAACGGGTGCCCAGACAACCGTTTGGACGCCCAACGGGCATCTAGACCATGATTTCCCGATCATCTTCTCCTTCGAATCCCGGTTTAAGCGTTTCTTGTTTCGGCCCGATTGGAATCTCCGTTGAAGTTTCACGGCAATAATCGTAAAGATTCATACATTCCGTAAAAATACTTCGTATCGATCATATGAAACGATAAAGGTTAACTCGAATACCGAAATTGTCTTAGCCATATGATCGGTCTTACCATTTCGTAAAACCGTCACCACGAAGTCGTGCGAAGAACGATTTCTCCGAAAGAAATCGTAAAAATCACTTTGTCGCGAAACGGCCCACAAAGACCCAAAACGCGACAAAAGTCCGCTTACGATTCCGGAACGAGAACGGGCCCAATTGCGTCAACGATCTATCCTAGTTTCGCGAAAGATAAAAGGAAAATACGATAAAGTAAGAATCTGAAGATAAATATGGAATATTCGTCAAGATATGGAATATTCCCAAAAAATGGAATATTTCCGCGAGAGGATGTGCACAAATATAGGGCGAAAAAGGAAACGGATTTAACCTACGAAGGCATATAAAAGGGGGCTAAGGAGAAGAAGAAGGGGGAGAGACATAAATTTCTTAACAACTCAAACTTAGAGCTTTAGGTTTTATTTTTGTTATTTGCTAGCGAGCTGCGTCTCAATTAGGTTTACAAATATTACGCTATTAGATCTAGGGAACTCGCCGTCAGCTCTTGCGGCCACGATTTATCACCTATTGTAACACTTAACGCATATTCGAATAAGATCTCTATATCTCTATTTCTCTTTCGATTCTCTTTTACGTTTATCTCGTCGTCTTTTTTCTTCGTACTTTTGATCTACCGTTATTTGGTTTAGCAGAAATCCGAGACCTCAAGGAAAGTTAGGATTTCCTGGCTTTCCTCTGAATACGAATATCGAAGGTGCCTCGAAGCGTAACGGCATAAGATTTCTTTCGAACGAAAAAGAAAAAAGATTCTGTCGAAGGTGCCTCGAAACAAGATCAAAACGAGATTTTCTGGCAGTTATGGAAAGCCGAAGCCTCGGAAGAGAAGCAAGAACTGACTTGTGAGCCTGTCATCTCGGTATGCCTCGACAAAGAGTTCCCAGATCGTTTTGTCGAAATCGGCGCTAATCTCTATGATCCCATAAAAACACGGGTTATACCTTTCTTAAAAGAAAACTTACGCACGTTTGGTTGGACCGCAGAAGACATGCCATGATTTGACATCAACGTGACATGTCACGAACTCAACGTGGATCCGACTCACAAACCTGTCAAACAGAAAAGGCGGAAATTGGGACCAAAACGCGCTACCGCGGTCCTAAATGTCGAATCTATAATAGAAGTTAGATATCCAGACTGGCTCGCCAATCCAGTTGTGGTCAAAAAGAAAAACGGAAAATGGCGAGTATGCGTTGATTTCACCGATCTTAATAAGGCATGCCTGAAGGACAGCTTTTCGTTGCCACACATTGATCGCCTGGTAGAGGCCAGTGCTGGAAACAATCTCTTGTCATTCATGGATGCTTTCTCGGGATACAATCAGATCATGATGAATCCTAACGATCGTGAAAAAACTGCGTTCATCACCGAGCGCGACACATACTGTTACAAGGTAATGCCTTTCGGCCTCAAAAACGTTGGGGCAACTTATCAACGCTTCGTCAATCGTATGTTCTCCGAGCAGCTCGGGAAGTCTATGGAGGTATACGTTGATGATATGCTCATAAAATCTCTCGAGGAGCAAAACCAAGTCGCCGACCTACAAAGAGGTTTCGATAAATTAAACCTGCATAATATGAAGCTCAACTCAGCAAAATGCAGGTTCGCTGTGGTATCAGGAGAATATCTCGGATATCTCATCACGTACCAAGGGATCGAAGCTAACACAAAACAAATCAATGCATTGGTCGAGATGGCCTCTCCGAGAAACAAGCGGGAAGTACAGAGACTAACCGGGAGAGTCGCCGCACTAAATCGCTTCATCTCGCGGTCAACGGACAAGTGTCTCCCGTTTTACGACTTCTTGAATGGGAACAAAAAGTTTGAATGGTCCGAGCAATGCAAAAAAGCTTTCCAACAGTTAAAACATTACTTGACCACATCTCCAGTCCTCGCAAAACCTGTTGTCGGAGAGCCCCTCTTCCTGTATATAGCAGTGTCAACTACAGCTGTAAGCGGCGTTCTCATTAGAGAAGAATGCGGCGAACATAAACCAATTTTTTACGTAAGTAAAACCATGTTAGATGCTGAAACGCGATATCCGCTGATGGAAAAACTAGCACTCGCCGCCGTGACGTCAGCTAGAAAACTAAGACCATACTTCCAATCGCACACGATCGTCGTACTCACTTTGTTCCCACTATGGACGATTTTGCACAGCCCCAGTTAGTCGGGACGATTAGCAAATTGGACAATCGAGTTAAGTGAATACGACATCGACTACCGAACAAAGACTTGTGCAAAGTCGCAGGTACTTGCCGCTTTCCTGGTAGAGCTCCCCACGAAAAATGCAGCCAATCGTGAACTGTACGTAATTTGGACGCTTCAGTCGATGGATCCTTGTCCAGGCAAGGTTCGGGAATCGGAAATCGGCTCACTTAACCAACCGGTAAAGTATTCGAACAATAATTTCGATTGATGTTTCATGCCTCAAACAACGAGGCCGAATACGAGGCACTTATTACCGGATTATGATTGGCTCGCGGATTGAAAATACGCAATATCCATGCATACTGCGACTCTCAACTCATCGCAAACTAATTCAGCGGCGAATATGAAGCCAGAGAGGAAAGGATAGAGTCATATTTGAAACTCGTTCAAAATATCGCCCAAGACTTCAACAAATTCACTTTCATGCGGATTCCTCGCTCGGAAAACACCCAAGCTGATGCGTTAGCAGCCCTTGCATCAAGCTCAAACCCGAGTCTTAGGCGGGTAATCCTTGTAGAATTCATCGAACACCCAAGTATCAATCCTCCAATCGTCTCAAATCTAATCCAGTCACAAGACGAGGACATCGACGAAGCCAACACTCGACTAGAAAAAAAACTCGGAACAATCCGAATATGATTGCGATACGCCGTGGTTGGAGACGATTCGAGCATACATAGCCGAAGGGGCGCTCCCCGCCGAGAAATGGGTAGCCCGAAAAGTTAAGATCTAGGGCGCCCGATATGTACTAGTGGACGGGAAAGTCTACAAGTGGAGATTCTCCGGACCATTTATGACATGCGTAGAGGGAAGCGAATCGTGGAGAATCATGGAAGAAGTCCACTCTGGGTCTTCCAGAAATCATACTGGCGGGAGATCCCTCGCAATAAAACCAAGCACCACGGATACTATTGGCCAACAATGGTCAAGGATTGTGAGACATTCGCACAGAAATGCGAAAAATGCCAAAGGCATCCGCCAACAATCCACCAACCTGCGAAACTTCTTTCCTCTATTTCGGTACTATATCCATTCAAGTGATTGTCAAAAGGGGTCGACCCCATGCATAAATCTAAGAAAAAATGCTTCTTCCTAGTCTTGATCGACTTCTTCTCAAAATGGGTCGAACGGACTCATACGCTAGCATCAAATACGCCCAAGTTGAAAGTTTCGTGTGGAAGAACATTTTATGCAGACAGGGTGTCCCATATGAAATTGTAACGGACAACAGATCCCAGTTCATTTCGACAAGGTTTGAGGCGTTTTGCGAAAAATGAAAGATACGGCTGACTAAATCCACCTTAAGGTATCTGCAAGGCAATGGTCAGGCCGCAACCATTAACAAGACAATCTTAGACAGACTCAAGAAATGCCTGGACGCTAAAAAGGGCCGATGGGCAGAAGAATTCGAAGGAGTCCTTTGGTCACACAGAACAACTCCTAGTAGAGCGACTAGTGAAACCCCCTTCGGCCTCATGTACGGGGCAAAATGCATTATCTCAGCGGAAGTCGAATTCCCTGGGATACGCAGGACACTACTCCCCGAAAGAAGACGTGAACAATCTAATGGTATTGGATGATCTCGACTTCGTCAACGAGCGTCGAGACCATGCCCTTATACGAATCCAAAGCTACCAACAAGCAGCGGCAAAATACTACAACTCAAACGTACGATGCCACAGGTTCAAGGAAGGCGTTCTAGTTTTACACAAATTTTTCCAGAATACCGCATAGCGAAACGCCGGAAAACTCGGAGCAAACTGGGAGGGACCATACAAGGTCATAAAAGTAGTCCGACCAGGAACGTATGAAATTGCCACAATGCAGGACGTCCAAATTCCTAGAACCTGAACGCGATGCACCTCAAAAAAATACGATCACTAAGAAACAACGTTAACGATAAATTGAACTACGAGACGACTTGATCCCCAAAAGGGGTACGTAGGCAACTCGTCGGAAGACGATTTCAGCCATCCCCCTCTCTAAAAAAAGGGGGAGTGCGTGCGTATACATATACTCGTATAGTCCCAACAAAAATCAAAACATCATCCTCAAACAACATCATCGGCAACCCATACTCGCCAAAAAATGCCCCAGCAAGCGTTTCAAGCCCGTTAACGCCTCAAGCGCGATACACGTTATACAAAAGAAAAACCAATCTTCAGCATCGCGAGACGTCCCAGACGATTGAAAAACCCTTTTTCGACAACACACCGTCCTGGGTAAAAAACAAAACCTTCGCGAAGACTTACAAAAGGTAGTATCTCCGAGAAGTTTATTGCTGAACACAACGAACACCCAACGTCCTAAACAGATCAAGCCATCTCACAGAGATAGCTCTCATACATCCGACTAGGATAATAGCGCGTTATAAAAGAAATCTAAAATTTTAGTCAGCACTTCCAAACTACTTAGAAACTGTCTTTGGAGAGATGCTCAGTTCCCGATTGATGCAAGTCATATAAGCCGAGAACTTATCACATATTTCAATATCGAGACAGAACCATGTTGAAATCGAAAACGGGATATGTAAGCCAGAGTTAGTCACCGCACGCCCTAAAACCGAGAGTAAACCTAGGTCTTGCTTAAACCGAGCACACTGGTCTCGAAATCTCAAGGCATGATATCTAACCGATACGAGATCCTAAAACATGTCTCTTCGTTCATATCTAAATGCTCAAGAAATTTTACGACACTTCTTAACGTCCCGAACGAGCAACGCCTAGAACGATCAACCAAAAGAGTTAAATACGAGACGACAACGCGTGTTTTCCCTCTACACCAAATCAAACCAAACTTAGCACAGTGGTCTCAGACATCTGAAGACATAGTATCTAACCGGTACGAGATTCCAAAATTTGTCTCTTCGCCTATGATTTCACGTTCAAAAAAATCCGGAAGACTAAATCTTTCGACAAATCTTTTAAAAAAATTCGAAAGAGTAAATCGTTCGACAACTCGCATCCGATACGAACAACGAATATAGCGATTCTCAGAAGAATAGACACAGGACGACAACTCGTGATCTGTCTTCGCAACTGCGACTCTACTTATACGCAACTGAATCGAAATAAAAACGCAATTGATTGACACAAAGCCGCAAAGCGGCAAGGGATTCACCGCCACACACGGCTAATCCCGAAACATAAAAAGACCTTATCAGGCCAAAACAAACCATAACTAAAACATAAACAAACATCCCGAACGGGACAACATCCTCACCTGCTACCTCAGCAGAATTCGGAGCAACATCATCTCCACCTCCCCCCTCGGCGTCGTCAAGCTCGATGCCCACCGGATCCTGCCCCTCAGAGTTTTCAGAAAACAACGGAAAGCCACAGTCAGATTTCAGAGCCGCGAAGATAGAACTAAAGTCCCCCTCAGCGGCCTCCAGCTCCTCCGGGCGAGCGGACAGCTTCACCTCTTGAGCCTGCCGAGATGAGGACTCTTTGTTAAGGAATGTCCTGATCTCGCTCATTGCTCCCTCGATAACCGCCATGGCTATATCCTTGTTGTGGGTATCCATCAAAGAATCAAGAGAGCTTACCATCTTAGCGAAAAGAGTCCGAGAAATAGCGTAAAGAGCAGCCCTCGACTCGGCCACGACCTCCATAATCCCACGGCTCGATGAGCTTTCTTCGCGCTGCATCCGACGACGCAGACGACGCAACTCTGAGGCTTTGGCCATCCTATCTGTCTTCTCCTTAAGAAATGGGCTCGTCGTCTTCCCTAGATCTCTCTCGAGTTTGTCAATCCGAATCTCCAATCGAGACACCTCGAGGGAATAAGCCTCCTCGATACCCTCCAATTTCTTCTCAAACCGCGACAACTGGTCCTTCGACTCAGCAAGCTCTTTCTTAAGACGCTCGACCTCCGAACTGCAGTCATTAATCATCCCGTCAATCAAACATATGAACTGCACGAAAAAGAGAGTAAGACAAAAGAAAGAAGAAAGAATTTGATGCAATGAGAAAAGAGCCACGGAACGAACCTTGGCACATTGTTGCGACCTTGCGCTCGGGCCAGAAGATCCTAAGGGCAAAGATCCAACCTCGACCCCTCTGACGCACCTCTTCTTCCTAGCCATCTTCGTACCGGCACGAAGGCCTAGGACGATCTCTCAGCTAATCGGGGTAGGAAGCATTGACTAATACCCCTGCTCCGAATCACTAACGGGAACAAGAGTTGTCGAAGAGCCCGTCGGGAGGATCATCCCATCTTCCAGAACGTTCGAAGAAGGAGGTGGAGGCATGAATTCAGGAACTCGTGAAAGAGCCAGGATCAAAGAACCCGTCGGGGTAATAACGACAACGTTCCCCACCTCGACCTCTCGATAAGACATGTCGTCACAGAAAGCCAGGTACTCGGCCACGTGCTCGGGATGGCTTCATGAGTCGGAGGATTCGAAGGATTCTCGGGAGGGGCGGCATCCGACCTAGAGTCGTTGTCTCTTTGTCCATCGGAAGAGGACGTCATGTTTTCTTGGAAAGAGCTCTCAAATCAAAAGTTTGAAGAAGTGAGGAATGAATGAGGAATGAGAGAGGAAGTCCAATATTTATAAGGATTTTTTGGGAACTGAAATTCGCACTGTCGATATTCGTATTAGCAGGAAAGTCAAGAAATCCTAACTTTCCTTAAGGTCCCGAATTTCTGCTAAAGCAAAGAACAGTAGATCAAAAATACGAATAAAACAGATGACGAGATAAACGTAAAAGAGAATCGAAAGAGAATTAGAGCAATAGAGATATTAGTCGAATATGCGTTTAGTGTTACAACAGGTTATAAGCCGTGGCCACAGAAGCTCTCGGCGAGTACCCTATAGATCTAACAGTGTAAGACTTGTAAACCTAATCGAGACGCAGCTCACTAGCAAAAAACGAAAAATAAAACCTAAAGCTCTAAGTGGGAGTTGTGAAAAAACTTGTGTCTCTCCCCCTCCTTCTCCTTAGCCCCCGTTTATATGCCTTCGTAGGTTAAATTCGTTTCCTTCTCCGCCCTAGATTTGTGCATATCCTCCTAGGAAAATATTCCATTTTTTCGAGAATATTCCATATCTTGACGAATATTCCATATTTATCTTCAGATTCTTACTTTATCGTATTTTCCTTTAATCTTTCGCGAACCTCTGATAAATCATTGATGCAAATGGGCTCGTTCTCGTTCCAAAATCGTAAGTGGACTTTTGTCACGTTTTGGGTCTTCGTGGGCTGTTTAGCGACAAAGTGATTTTTATGATTTCTTTCGGAAAAGTCATTCTTCGCACGACTACGTGGTGACGGTTTTACGAAATGATAAGACCGATCGTATGGCTAAGACAATTTCGGTGTTCGAGTTTACCATTATCGTTTCATACGTTCGATACAAAGTTTTTTTACGGGATTCGAAGGAGAAGACGATCGGGAAAGCGTAGTCTAGACGCCCGTTGGGCGTTCGGACGGTGGTCTGGGCGCCCGTTCGGGCCTCCGGACGGTGGTCAGGGCGCCCGTTCGGGCGTCCGGACGGTGGTCCTGGCGCCCGTTCGGCCGTCAAGACGGTGGTATGGGCGGCTAGACTTGCCGTTGTTCGTATTTTCGAAGTGACGCGGTTGCCCGTTGTTTACGGTGACTTCTTGTTGCTCCGAAACTCGTTTACTGGGGCCTCTCGGGAGTTATTCGGGAATCTTGGCCATTGATTTCGACGTTACCGTTTTTGACCCCAACAGTTAGCCCCCAGCTTGCAAGTTTGGATTGCGACTCTTGCGGCCAAGTGATGTGTTTTAATCGGAATCTACGGTCGAGATGTTTGCGAAGATGAAATTTTATCGATTATCAAAACTTTTCGGATCGACAACACACCATCCTCGGTTAAAAGTCAAAACCTTCGCGAAGACTTACCAAAGGTAGTATCTACTGATAAGTTTGTTGCTGATCATAAGGAACTCCCAAACAGATCAAGCCATCTCACAGAGATAGCTCTCATACATCTGACTAGGATAATAACGCGCTATAAAAGAAATCCGAAATTTTGGTCAACACTTCCAAACGACTTAGAAACTGTATTTGGAGAGATGCTTGGTTCCCGATTGATGCTAGTCATATAAGCCGACGCAGACTTCAATATCAAAATGGAACCAGGTTGAAATCGAACATGAGAAACGTAAGCCGAGTTAGTCACCGCACGCTCTAAAACCGAGAGTAGACCTAGGTCTTGCTCTAAACCCAGCACATTGGTCTCTAATATCTCAAGGCATTATATCTAACCGATACGAGATCCTAAAACATGTCTCTTCGTTCATATCTAAACGCTCAAGAAAGTTTACAAAACTTCTTAACGTCCCGAACGAGCAACTCATAGAACGATCAACGAAAAGAGTTAAATACGAGGCGACAACTCGTGTTTTCCCTCTACACCAAGTCAAACCAAACCCAGCACACTGGTCTCAGACATCTTAAGACATAGTATCTAACCGGTACAAGATTTCAAAATTTGTCTCTTCGCCTATGTTTCACGTTCAAAAAAATCCGAAAGAGTAAATCTTTCGACAACTCGCATCCGATATGACCAACAAATATAAGATTCTTAGAAGAAGAGACACAGGACGACAACTCGTGATCTGTCTTCGCAACCGTGACGCTACTTATACGCAACCGAATCGAAATAAAAACGCAATTCATTGACACAAAGCCGCAAAGCGGCAATGGATTCACCGCCACACACGACTTATCCCGTAACATAAAAAGGCCATATCAGGCAAAAAACCATAACTAATACATAAACAAACGTCCCGAACGGGACAACAACCTCGCTAATCATCCGCGGGGAGGACCGCGTCCTCACCCGCTACCTCACCAATATTCGGAGCCACATCATCTCCCCCCCCCCCCCCTCGGCATCGTCAAGCTCGATGCCCACGGGATCCTGCCCCTAAGAGTTTTCGGAAAACGTCGGAAGGGCATAATCGGATTTCAGAGCCGCGAAGATAGAACCAAAGTCCCCCTCAGCGGCCTCAAACTCCTCTTTTCAAGCGGACAACTTCACCTCTTCAGCCTACCGAGATGGGGAACTTCGTCAAGGAACATTCGGATCTCGCTCATTGCTCCCTCGATAACTGCTAGGGAGAGATCCCTGTTGTGGATAATCTCAGCGAAACGAGTCCGAGAAACGGCGTAAAGAGCAACCCTCGACTCGGCCACGGCCTCCGCAATCCCACGACTCGATGAGCTTTCTTCGCGCTGCATCCGACGCCACAGACAAATGCAACTCCGATGCCTTAGCATTCCTATTCGTCTTCTCCGTAAGCAATGAGCTCGCCGTCTTCCCCAGATATCTCTCGAGTTTGCCAATCTGAGTCTCCAATCGAGACACCTCCAGGGAATAGGCCTCCTCGATATCCTCCAATTTCTTCCCAAATCGAGATGACTTGTCCTTCGACTCAACAAGCTCTTTCTTAAGATGCTCGACCTCCGAACCGCATTCATTAATCATCTCATCAATCAAAGATATTAACTACACAAAAAAGAGAGTAAGACAAAAGAAAGAAGAAAGAATTTGACGCAATGCAAAAAAGAGCCACGGAACAAACCTTGGCACGATGCTGCGACCGCGCGCTCGGGCCAGAATATCCTAAGGGCGAAGGTCCGACGTCAACCCCTCTAACGCACCTCTTCTTCCTAGACACCTCCGTACCTACACAAGCCCTCTTGCCCCCCTCCAAAGCAATAGCGGGGGTGGTGCCAAAAGCACGAAGTCCTAGGACGATCTCTCGCCTAACCGGGGGAGGAGGCATCGACTCATGCTCCTGCTCCGAAATACTAACGGGAACAGAAGTCGTCAAAGAGCCCGTCAGGTGGATCATCCCATCTTCCGAAATGAATGGAGAAGGAGGTGGCGACACGAATTCAGGAACTGGTGACGTAGTCGGGATCAAAGAACCCGCCGGGGGAATGACGACAATGTTCCCCACCTCGAACTCTCGACAAGACCGGTCGTCACAAAAAGCCAAGTACTCGGCCACGTTCTCTAGGATGGCTTCACGAGTTGGGGATTCGAAGGATTCTCGGGAGGGGCGGCATCCAGCCTAGAGTCGTTGTCTCTCTGTCAATCGCAAGACGAAGTCATGTTCTCTTGGCAAAAGCTCTCAAATCAAAAGTTTGAAGAAGTGAGAAATGAATGAGGAATGAGAGAGGGATTCCAATATTTATAAGGATTTCTACGCAATAAAATAATTGATAAAATTCATCTTCGCAAACATCTCGACCGTAGATTCTGATTAAAACACTTCACTCGCCCGCAAGATTCGTAATCGAAACTTCCGAGCTGGGGGACTAACTGTTGGGGTCAAAAACGGCAACACTGAAATCAACAGCCAAGATTCCTGAATAACTCCTGAGAGGCACCAGTAAACGTGTTCCAGAGTGATAAGAAGTCACCGTAAACAACGGACAACCATGTCACTTCGAAAATACGAACAATGGCAATTCTAGCCGCCAAGACGGGTGTCTAGACCACACTTGCCCGATCTTCTTCTCCTTCAAATTTTTGTTCATGCGTTTCTTGTTTCGGCCCGACTGGAATCTCCGTTGAAGTTTCGCAACAATAATCGTAAATATTCGTATTTTTCGTAAAAACCTTCGTATCGATCGTATGAAACAATAACGGTTAACTTGAAAACCGAAATTGTCTTAGCCATATGATCGGTTTATCATTTCGTAAAACGTCACCACGAAGTCGTGCGAAGAACTATTTCTCCGGAAGAAATCGTAAAAATCAGTTTGTCGCTAAACGGTCCACAAAGACCCAAAACGCGGCAAAAGTCAACTTACAATTTCGGAACAAGAACGGGCCCAATTGCGTCAACGATCTATCCGAGTTTCATGAAAGATAAAAGGGAAATACGATAAAGTAAGATTATGAAGATATGGAGAGTCACGGGATGACCAATTATTCAAGGAACTTAATGCAAAAATTGATAAGCTCACAAGGTTGAACTAAAGACTCATTAGTCTTGTGGATCAAGTAGGAAGTGGTATGGGATTTGCAATTGAAGATGACCAAGGGGATCAAGAGGAAGTGTGTGATGTTTACATAATTTAACGCATATTTAACATCATTTAGTATGTGTTTTAGTTGCATTTAGGTTGTATATAATGCATTTAGGTGTTAGAATTCATAAGGTTTCTATGTTGAGTCTAGTTTAGGTTTTTCGTTTTTGCATTGCATTCTTTTGCATTTGTAGTGCAACCTTTGGATGAGCAACTTAAGAGCTTGGTATGATGGACTCTTGATGCTTAAATGGTGAAGAAACAAAGATAATCAAGAGCCAAGTGGAAGTGAAGAAGAGAGTAAATGCAAAAAATACGTCATTCTGACGGCAATTGAAAGAACAAGAAGAAGATGTTGTCAACGTTGTTGGCTATCGACCTCCAGGTCGATGGCTGGCTACCTAAGGTCTATGGCTGGCAACATACAGAAGAGAAGATGTTGTTTGCTTTCAAGGTTGCTGGCCATCGACCCCATGTTGGCTCCCATCGACCTGGGAGGTCGACGGCTGACAACCTTGGCCGAAAAATGCCCTTTTTAGGGCTTCCTCACCCCCCCCCCTTTTAGTAAATACATCCTCTTAGCCACATTTGCGCTACCTAAGCTTGTGTGTTTTTTTGTTTTGTGTGTGTTCTTCTTGTGTTTCTAAATGATTTAAATATTTGTAAACACTTTTGTGCTAAATCTCTCTAAATCATTCTTGTGTTTGTCTTCTCTTTAATCTCTTGTTCTTCTTTGTTCTTCATCTCTTTTCTCCATTTTTCAAAGATTCTTCCTTTCTCACAAAGTTTAGATTTTTCTTGGATCTTCTTGTGTTTCTTTGCATTTAATCATCTCATCTCTTCTCTCCTCATCTCTTCTCACTTTCTTCTCACTTCAAGCATGGATTCTCAAGAAGCTTGTGACACATCATGGATTTCCATTGGTCTTAGTGAGTAGATAATATTAGATCTTGAGATATGGTAGTTTAAGGTTAAATCTATGATTGTAATGGGTATTAGAATAGATCTTGGCATAGATTTCTACTAGATCTAGTTTAGTTCTTCAAAGTTTATTGCTTGCTCAAAGACGCCTAGAAAGTGTTCGATGAAATGCCTAGGAGAACTAGATCTATGTTTTTCACCTTGAGCTATGAAAGAATTTTGCCTTTAGGGACACCAAGGTGTTAAATGACTATATGGGCTTGAGACTCATTATNTTTAGGGACATCAAGGTGTTAAATGGCTAAAAGGGCTTGAGGCTCACTATCACTTACATGCTTAGATAGGCAACAAATGAGAGTTGAGCCTTATAGTGTGTATGGGTGAATAGATCTCCGTCATGAGAGTGAGTTGAACGACAAAAAAGGGCCCTTGGTCTAGAAATAGCTTCGATCATCTAATAAAGTCTAGAGAAACCCATTTGCATTCTTGGATTTAACTCTAAAAAATCTCCATGTCTCAAGATCGATTTCTTCCATCATGTGCTTGCTTGTGTGTTTAGGTTGTGTTTCATTTATTTTAAGTATCAACCATTACCTCTCTCTTGCTATTTGCTTAGCTTTGGAAGTATTGTTTATTCCTAGTGTTTGAGTCTCTAGTTCTCGTGGGTTCGACCCTTAAATACTACAATCGACATATTCGTATACTTGCGGTTAGTGGGGATTGTTAGTGATTAAGGTTTATAAATTTAAAACTTGAAATTGAGTTAATCACTAGCGAAATCTAGCCCTAATCAAGTTTTTGGCGCCGTTGCCGGGGAACTAAGTAGATTATCATTAGGATTTCAATCTTTCCTTAGACTAAGCTTTCTTTTTATGTTTTGTTACTTTTTGTTTGGATACTAACTTTCTTCCAAGTGTTTGTTCTTTTTGCAAGGTCAATCACAAAGAAGAAAGGAGATGTCTTCCAACATGGATTCAAAGTTGACGCTCATGTTGGAAAAACAAGAAAGAGAGGTAGCTTCAAACCCCCCTAGCTATCATAGAGCTCATAAGCCATCCACCTCAAGAAAGCGTCAACCATATGGGTATTACTCTCCAAGGAATTCACATGAATATGGTGAGAGGTACCATCCTAGAAATGAACCTTAAAATATTCAAGAACCTCATTCTCCCAAAGCTTCGAAGATTCAAGAGGACTACAACATGCTTAAGGTTTTGGTACAATCGCAAAAGGAGTTCAAGATTGAGATTCATGAAAGATTGAATAAGATGAACGCCACTAATCATCAACCATTTGGGGAATATGCTCGAAGAAGTCAATATGAAAAGGGTGAGAGATCCAATTCTTGGAAAGAGTAATGCGAAAATCAAGAGAGTCATTCTTCCCAAATCTGAAAGGAAGATAAGATCCACAACTTGCTTAAGGAGTTGTTGGAAGGACAAGAAATTGAAAGGATTGAGTTAGAAATACACTTCGATTCCATTTGTACCAAGATAGAAGATATGGCCAACAAATTTGGCTCTCAAATGGAAGATAAAATGGAACATGTGGAGGAAACCAATACAAGGACTGTTGGGGTCAAAAACGGTAACATCGAAATTGACGCCGAAAACTTTCGGAGGCCTCCAAATACAAACTTCGAAGCGAAACTAAACCACCAAAAGCGTTGAAGAACCGCTTCGCTTCGGAGGATTGTCTAAACGTCGATTGACGCCAAACCTACGAACGAGTCAAGTAACCGATTGACGACTGAACTAGAAGTCGATCTATAAGTCGATTGGAACCGAGACTGGAGGTCCGTCTTGGCGCCAATTGGCGCCAAGGCCAGAGACGATTCATACACAGAACTTTTCGTCACCGCAAAACACTTAGAAAAACTAGGGTTCTTACTTTGTTTTCGTTAGCGAGCTGCGTCTCAACTAGGTTACGAGTCTACGCTGTAGTTCTAGGTAATCGTCGCCAACAGTTCGCGGCCACGGCTTAACACCGGTTGCCCACGCTCTGATCACGAATTCGAATAAGATCCCTTAACTTTCTTTGTTAACTGTGTTTGTCGAATCTTTCTTCGTTTACGTTTTCCACTAACTTTTGATTCGCTTTCAAACTCATTCTATATTCATTCACGTTAACCTGTTTTACGAATCTTGTTACTTTATCACCGTTAAATTTATATCGCTTCGCAATCTGTTTCGTATTAATCCACTGTCGTTATCAACTTGTTTCGTTTCGTAATATGTTTATCTTTTAGTTTCGTATTTCTTATTTACTAACTCATTAACTCACTACATAATCTGTCAATCTTTGGCTACAGAGAGTCTGTGAACCACATAACATTGACAGTGAGAATTTCGGTTCCCACAGTTTGGCGCTAGAAGGAGGTGGACACACGCGATTTCTTCACGCCAGGTCACTTTTCGAGCAGGAAACGATATGTCTGAAACAGCAGACGATATCATCTCCTCCTTCGAAGATGGAGCAACGGTTGATCAGGCCAATCCTCGCAACGATCTCCTCATTGTCGAACTAACCATCCAGAATGTCGATGTTGCAAGGATACTAGTCGATACTGGATGTTCGGCTAACATCATCTTTAGGAAGACTCTCGAGAGAATGGGCATCGAACCCTACGGAGTTTCAGAAAATCCGAGTCCGGTAGTGAGCCTCTCGGAGAAGAAACTATTACCCTCGACTCGATTAACCTTTCAGTTATAGCTAGGGGCGTAGAAAAAATCGTGGAGTTCCTGGTAATAGATCGCCCAGCTTCTTACAACGCAATTGTGGGCGTTCCGTGGCTAAACTCCATGAAGGTTGTACCTTCTACGTACTACTACTGTCTCAAATTTCCGACTCGTTTCAGGATCGAAACGATCCATGGGAATCACAACATCTCGCAGATCTGCTTCGAGGCCGAACTGAAACGGAAAAATCCAGCTGCGACGCTTCCCTCCCAGAAGAAAAAGAAAACGGTCTCTGCTGAAGATGCCCCCAGAACAAGATCGAACCAAGATCTTCTGCCAACTACGGAAAGCCGAACTTCTGGAAAAGAAGCGTGAACCGACATGCGAACCCGTTATGTCAATCTGCCTCGATGACAATTTCCCTGAACGTTGCGTCGAGATCGGAGCTAATCTCTGCGGTCCCATAAAAGCACAGCCCGTCTCTTTCTTGAAAGAGAATCTTAACACGTTCGCTTAGACCGCAGAAGACATGCCCAGAATCGATATCAGCGTGACTTGTCACGAACTCAACGCTGACCTGACCTTCAAACCTGTTAAGCACAAGAGGCGGAAGTTGAGACCAGAACGTGCAACTGCGGTCAACGACGTAGTCGACAAGCTCCTCAAAGTCGGGTCTATAACTAAAGTTAGATACACGGACAGGGTCGCTAATCCCGTCGTGGTCAAAAANTGGTCAAAAAGAAGAACGGGAAATGGCGGGTTTGCGTCGATTTCACCGACCTCAACAAAGCGTGTCTAAAGGACAATTTCCCGCTGCCGCACATTGATCGCCTAGTCGAGGCAACGGCAGGGAACAAGCTGTTGTCGTGCATGGATTCTTTCTCGGGGTATAATTAGATTATGATGAATCCCGATGATCGCGAGAAAACCGTGTTCATCATTGACCGCAACACGTACTGCTACAGGGTAATGCCTTTCGGCCTCAAGAATGTCGGGGCAAGTTATCAGCGACTCGTCAATCGTATGTTCTCCGAACAATTCGGAAAGGCTATGGTGGTGTATATCGATGACATGCTTGTGAAGTCTCTCGAGGAGCAAG
>OVAN01009134.1:0-17287 GCA_900406275.1 Anastatica hierochuntica | reverse complement strand
TAAGTGGCGGACTTGCTATTTTATATAATAATGAAATAAATCTCGATATTTCTTTCTCTAATAATCGTATTATTGATGTTAATGCTTCAATATATGGTATTAGCGTCTCGATATCGTTTGTTTACGGAGATCCAGTGGCTGCAAATCGGCATGTTGTTTGGGATAAATTAATAGAGATAGGAGCCCAGAGAAGTAACGCTTGGTTAATTATTGGTGATATAAATGAACTTACTGGAAACCATGAGAAGAAAGGGGGAAATATGAGATCTGCCGCTTCTTTTGTCCCTTTCAATCAAATGATTAGTCATTGCGGAATGTCTGAATTCCCGTGTGCAGGAGACTATTTCTCATGGAAAGGGACACACAATAAACAGAATATTTGTTGTAAGCTGGACAGAGCGCTAGGGAATGAGGAATGGCATAACATCTTTGGTCACTCAAAGGTGGAATATCTGGCAAGAATCGGATCGGATCACCGACCGATACTTTTAACATCGAATTATAAGGCGGAAAATTACTGCAAAAATTTTCGGTTTGATAAGCGGTGGGTAGGGAAAGAGGGTCTGGAAGCGGCTATAGCAACTGGTTGGCATCGCACAAGGAATTTCAGGATTTCGGGCTTTGTGGACAAACTTCACAACTGTAGGAACTCGATTTCTTGGTGGTGGAAGAATAACGTCCCGCAGGGAAAGGTAAAAATAGATTCCTTAGGGAAAATACTAGAGGAGGCCCAAAATAATGACTCTGTGTCACCTGAGGCCCTTGTGGATATTAAGCGGAAGTTGCATGAAGCATATAAGGAAGAGGAGATTTTCTGGAAACAGAAGAGTAGGAACTTATGGTTAAAAGAAGGAGATTGCAATACCAAGTTTTTCCACGCACTGACTAAGCAAAGGCGAGCGCGGAATCGAATTCTGGGCCTTTTCGATTCACATGGGACATGGGATGAATCTCCGGAAGGAATGGAGAATATAGCGGTCACTTACTTTAATCATTTGTTTACAACAACGAACTCGGACGATCTTTCGAGAGTTCTAGAGAACGTTGATCCGGTAATAAACGATACCATGAATCAACTACTGACTAAAGAGGTCACAGAAAGAGAGGTCCGGGATGCACTTTTCGCAATGCATTCTGAGAAGGCCCCTGGGCCAGATGGGATGACAGCACTTTTCTTCCAAAGATATTGGGGAATCATGAAGGAGGATCTAGTCCGGTTAGTTCGGGAGTTCTTTAGAACCGACAGTTTTGATGATCGGTTGAATGAGACAAATATCTGTCTTATACCGAAATCAGAACAACCTAAGAGGATGATAGAACTCCGTTTTATTAGTCTATGTAACGTGGCTTACAAGATTATTTCTAAAGTTTTGTGTCTTCGGCTTAAAAAGGTTCTACCTCGAGTGATCTCTGAAACACAATCCGCATTTGTTTCAGGAAGGTTGATTACGGATAATATTCTGATTGCGCAGGAAATGTTTCATGGGTTACGCACGAACCGGAGGTGTCGACATGATTTTATGGCCATTAAGACGGACATGAGTAAAGCGTATGATCGGATAGAATGGCCTTTCCTGGAGGCAGTCCTACAGAAACTCGGGTTTGGACAGCAGTGGATCTCATGGTTGGTGTGGTGTGTTAGATCGGTTTCATATAAAGTACTTTTTAATGGCAGACCAACAAGGCACATTTTACCACAACGCGGACTGAGACAAGGAGATCCTTTATCACCGTATTTCTTTATTCTTTGTACGGAAGTGTTGATTGCTAATATTAAACGGAAGGAACGGGATAAGGCTATAACGGGGATACAGATAGCTCGGTGCAGCCCATCAGTATCGCATCTTTTATTTGCTGACGACAGCCTTTTCTTTTGTAAGGCTGAGAGATCACAATGTGAGGCTGTCTTGGATGTCCTTAGGGAATATGGAATTGCATCTAGCCAAGTCATTAATTTTGAGAAATCATCGGTGTTGTTTGGCAAGAATGTCCAGGACCAAGTACAAGAGATGCTGAAATCTATGATAGGTATTTCAAAGGTGGGAAGGATGGGAAATTATTTAGGGATCCCTGAAAGCTTGGGGGGTTCAAAAAGTTAGATTTTCAATTACATCCGCAAACGGTTGGGTGATCGGGTGAATGGTTGGTCTTCCAAATTCCTCTCGAAAGGGGGCAAGAAGATTATGATTAAATCAGTGGCTCTTGCGCTCCCCAATTATGTCATGTCATGTTTTAAGCTCCCCCAAGTGTTAACAACAAAGTTAACTAGTGCGATTTCTAAATTCTGGTGGAGCTCCAATGGATGTAACTGCGGTCTCCATTGGGTTGCATGGGACAATTTATGTATCCCCAAAGATAATGGAGGTCTAGGCTTCAAATCTTTGGAGGCTTTTAATACGGCCCTTCTGACTAAATAATTGTGGAGGCTAATCCAATTCCCGGGGTCTTTGGTTGCCCGAGTTTTACGCGGCCGGTATCTTCGTAATGTTCATCCTTTAAATGCGAAAAAACCTCATTCACCTTTTTCGGCTGGAAAAGTATATTTTCAACTCAGGATTTACTTAAGCAAGGGACTCGTATACGTATAGGCTCTGGTATAAATACATTAGTCTGGCAGGATCCATGGATTCCGGATATTAACCCACGCCCGACGAGAGGACCGGGTAATGTATGGTATCCTGGGCTACAGGTATACGAATTGATAGATCCATCAACTCGGGATTGGCATCTACCTCTGCTAAATGAAAATTTTCACCCTGAGGATGTAGAATTGATTCGGGGTATCCATCCAAGTCGTATATTAACACAAGATGGTTTGGTATGGCATTATACGAAGTCGGGTCAATACACGGTTAAATATGGTTATAAAATTCTGAAATCCGGAGCGATAACGCGAATTAATAATAATGGTTGGGGACCCGGGCTGGAAGCTTTAAAAGCTTACGCATGGACATTAAAATGCCCGCTGAAGATGCAACATCTCATGTGGCAAATTCTCACCGGAAATTTGACGGTTACCTCAAAACTAATCCATAGGGGAGTACAGTGCGCCACATTATGTCAACAGTGTGGCGTTGCAGAGGAAACAATTAATCATGTATTCTTTGAATGCATCTCACTGGCACATGTTTGACATTTTTGCAAGGATCCAGATAATTTAGCGGTTTTCCCTTGAGTTCAATTTATATTAATCTGGACTATCTTTTCTGGCGGAACCCTTTGAAAAATTGTGATAGGGATCGCAGCGAGATGTACCCATGGGTACTATGGCTAATATGGAACGCACGAAACGATAAAGTCTTTCAAGGGTTACAAACGGATACGAATTTGCTCCTTCAGAATGTGGAAACCGACTATAAGACTTGGAAAGAAGCGCAAGTTTCGTGCGTCTCAGAAGAGGAACGGCCCCCAGGGCTTTTACCCATCTCAGATGGCTTGGTTTGTCGGGTAGATAGATCTTGGAAACAATCTGACCACAATTCTGGTCTTGGTTGGATCTGTATCGATTCAGAAAACAGGATAATCTTGATGGGAGCAAGATGCCAACATAGGAGTCTCTCGCCTCTCCATACAGAGTTGGAAGCCCTACTCTGGGCAATGTCAGAACTTCGAAGTCGGAGGATAAGTTGTCAGCGCTTCCAGACCGACTATGCAGAGCTTATCAGCATGACCCAACATCGGGACGACTGACCAGCCTTTTATACACAACTTCAGGATTATCACTTTCTTCGGAGTCAGTTACCAGATTTCTCCTTGATTCATATCCCGCGCACGGAGAATACACAAGCAGATCGATTGGCTCGCGGATCTCGTCCTTTTAGTTGCGATTATATTTTGTAGATTCTGTTACTCCATCTTGGCTACCAAGTTTGGAGCACAACTTTTGATTATTGTGTGGTTGACAAAAAAAACGGTAAGTTGTTCAAACAAAAACCATAAAAATGTTGAAGCTAATGAGGTGGTGATTGAGTCTCTAGAGTCAATCCTTAGACACCAGAGTTCGTCTTTTCTCCACCACAGAGTGGTAGAAATATGTGGACCTAATGGTCTATCCATGTTATTTGACCCAAAAAAAAGTATACGGGACATGTCAATGGAACCCACGTAATACTCTCTTCTTCAACTTCAGACCTTAAAGACATAATCCCCATAGAGCCAGTCAGAATCTTCCACGTATCGGTTCAAATATTTCAAATATCCAAATCGCCAAAAAGTAAACAAATAACCACCAAGTGACTCCTCTCTCTCTCTCTCTCTCAAACTAAGTCTCCAATAATTATTTAACTATATACCAATATGCAACTCTCAAAATAAGATGAAACATAAAAGTAAACAGAAAGTTGCTATAGAAATGTTTCATGTTATCAACACTTATCTTAAAACACATGTATGTACAGAATAGCATGAGCTATGCTCTTCGCACAACCACATTAACACAAAACTCCTTTTCTTCTTTGCAAATTACCATCTCTTTACTATTGACCAATTTTCCTCCTCTTGTTTCTCTTTTGTGTTTTTTTTCTAAACCATTTAGTTATCACCACACAATAAAAGCCATTAAATAAAAAATGCATGCCCACATTTCTTTCATTCTATCCTAAATCCTCATCACTTAACAGAGGAGATTAGGCGGAGAAGACAAACAATGGCTGTCTCCACAATCTACTCAACACAATCTCTCAACTCAACTAATTTCTTTACTTCTTCTTCTTCCCCCTCAAAACAAGTCTTGTTCTACCGTCGTCATCAATCACAAACCAACGGGAGATTCAACACTATCATCAGTTGCGCCGCACAGCAAACCGTGGTGATCGGACTCGCGGCGGACTCAGGATGCGGCAAAAGTACCTTCATGCGGAGGCTAACAAGCGTGTTCGGCGGAGCAGCCGAGCCACCAAAAGGAGGGAACCCTGATTCCAACACACTCATCAGTGACATGACAACTGTGATCTGTCTGGACGACTACCATTCTTTGGACCGAACTGGTCGGAAAGAGAAAGGAGTGACTGCTTTGGACCCACTTGCTAATGACTTCGATCTCATGTATGAGCAAGTCAAAGCTCTTAAGACCGGAATCGCCGTCGAGAAACCCATTTATAACCATGTCACTGGACTTCTTGACCCGCCTGAGCTTATTCAACCTCCCAAGATTCTTGTCATCGAAGGTCTTCACCCAATGTATGTCTGCCATTCGAATAATTTTAAGTCTCTAGTTTTTGTTATATCTAATATTTTATAATAAAAAAATTATATTTATTTACTTGTGAAGGTTTGATGAGAGAGTAAGAGATTTATTAGACTTCAGTATCTACTTAGATATAAGCAACGAAGTGAAATTCGCTTGGAAAATTCAGGTTTATATTTTTCATATTCATATGTACATACATTTCATTCCACTTTTTCCCTAATTACTGATAATTTGATGATCACAGAGGGACATGGCTGAAAGAGGTCATAGTTTAGAGAGCATCAAAGCAAGTATCGAAGCACGAAAGCCTGATTTTGATGCTTTCATTGGTATAACTCTTAAAATTTCGGTTTAGTCTCATTCCCACTCATCTCTTTAACAATCTATGGAATGGCTTATAACAGACCCACAAAAGCAGTACGCGGATGCGGTGATAGAAGTGCTTCCAACACAGTTGATTCCTGACGACAATGAAGGAAAAGTGTTGAGAGTGAGATTGATAATGAAAGAAGGTGTTAAATACTTTAGCCCTGTTTACCTGTTCGATGAAGGTTCGACAATCTCGTGGATCCCTTGTGGTCGTAAACTCACCTGCTCGTACCCTGGCATCAAGTTCAGTTACCAACCTGATTCCTACTTCGACCATGAGGTTTTGCTTAGTACTAACATTTTAGAATAACATAATTGTTACATAAATTACAACTATGGTAGATAAAATGACTTAGCCTGAACGAAAATCGTGAAATTTGATGGACAAAGTATGAATATTTATTCCATAGGTTACCAAACAGAATCATCGCATATCTTCTCGTCTGATTTAAGATTCAGTTTCTTAACTCTGTTGTCTCTCGTTATTTCTCTTAGGTATCTGTTTTGGAGATGGATGGGCAATTTGATAGACTAGACGAGTTGATTTACGTGGAGAGTCATCTGAGCAACCTCTCGACCAAATTCTACGGCGAAGTCACTCAACAAATGCTCAAACATGCTGATTTCCCGGGTAGCAACAATGGGACTGGCCTTTTCCAGACAATTGTTGGATTGAAAATCAGAGATCTCTACGAGCAGATCATTGCCAACAACGCTACTGCTCGTGCAGAAGCTGGTAAAGCCTAAAACAAAGATAAAGAAAATGCAAATCAGAAACGCGTCGATAAATCCATCCGCGGTTTCTTCTTTCTTTCTTTCTTTATGCGTTATTTCCTGCGAGTTTTCGTGGCCAAATGGATGGTCTTGCTTGTTTGTAATTTGTGTGGAGACAAAAAAAAAAGAAGAAAAACCTGTAACGAGAGAGGTGAATAGGAGAACAATAACAATTCAGTTGATATAACTTCTTTGTCGATCCATCAAAGTTTCCTCTTCTACAGCGTCAAACTTTAAAACCATGAATGAGTTACAAAGTAACGAAAATTATTCCTACTGATCTCAAGTAGACATATATTGAGTTTTGAGTTACAAAATGCACAGTTGAAACTTTCCTTACAATGCACATAAGAAAGCATAAATTATACACACAAATAATAATAACCACATTCTCTTGTGACCACCAGTTACTACTTTGGGTACCAAAACATGCCTTTGATGCCTTCGGGATCAGCCTCAAACCCCAAATTTTGATAGAAATCAACAACTGCAAAGCTCCCCGCAAAAAAAAAAAAAAAGTTCAAAAACTACCGAAGAACAAATACAAATATCCGATTACAAAAATCAAAGCACAGGGTGGTGCTTTGATATTTATTACCTTGACTATCTGCAAAAAGAGAGATATTACCAATATCTCTCTGAAGAAGAGCCCTTACGAGTTTTTCCACAAGAGCTTTACCAAGCCCTTGACCCTGAATACAGAAAAGAAAAAGATATTAGTTAACATCAAACACAAAGCAATGTAAACTGCAAACTAAAAGCAAAAACTAAACCCATGTCTGTTTGGTGACCTGATATTCAGGATCAACAAGAACATCCCAAATTGTAGCATTAAAGGCATGATCTGAGGTTGCACGCGCCATTCCAATTAGCTTCTTCTGCTGCCCGTTATCACCTTCTGTGTCAAACAACTTCCCCAAAGTCCGCTAAGATGTTCATCAAAACATTATCTTTTGTATATAGTGAATGGAGAAAAGAGCTACACTTAGTTATAAGCACCTGATGAATCTGAATCTGATGATGACTTCAAGACAGAATGCAATGTAGCTACCATATAACTATTCTTCAAAGCTGCAGCTAGTTTTGATAACGGTCTGCGTGGCCATCCCACCTTCCACAGATAAGATTTCTCTGAAGTCAAATTAGTAACGTCAAGAAGAAAGAGAAGTTTCTTTTAGTACCTTGTCACAAAGAGTTTGAAGATCATAGACATCAATTTCACCACCAGAAGAAAATATGATCTCTTCAATCCACCCATCTTGCAGAGTTTTCTCAACGAGAGTAAACTCCACAGGCAATAATGGTTCCGTATCTTCCTCTTCTTCGATTGTAGAAGGTGGTTCCACAAGTTGGGTCGTATTATTATTCTTTACAAACCTGAAAGAATCGAATCGAATCGAATCAATGGCTTCTTGTGTTTTATCAGCCCTGATAGTTCAAGCAAGAAAAAGTATGAATCTTTTGCAATACCCAGATCGGATTGACTCCCAGAAATTCGCCCTGAGCCGCAAATTCTTCAACTTTCTGCTTCCTGAATCGCAAACAAAGAGGCTTAGACATAAGACTTAGAATCTAGTTTCAGGTTCGAAGGAACTGAGTGAGATTGAAGCATAAGTACCACCATGGGGAATTGCACAACCGAACAGAGACTGATTCGATGAATAGGAATTAGAATTGTGGGAGGCTTGAGAAGGGCTACAACATGAGTAAAAGGCAGACGAAGAAGTTGGGATTAGTATCATTTTTTGGATTTTGTGGCTGAGAGTAGAATTCGGACATGATAGAGAGAGAGACAGGGTTTGGAGACGCTTTGGCTCTCGAGTCTCGGCTCTCATCATCCTCTTTTCTTATTTACGCTTTTGCCCTCTCAGTATCTTTGTTGGGTTTGTGACCAATTTGTTTGTAAAGAATTGTTAATTCTGGTAGACGTAAAAAAAAAAAAATTGTTAATTCTGGTTGAAGTCAAGAGTTTAAAAGTTTTTTTCATATGATGAAATTCATTACTTCCAATAATTTATACACGAGAAACCGGCAAAGGTGAATAATCTATGAGCCATAAACTAAAGAGATATAACAGAAGACCCTCCAGAGCCAAAAAAAAACAGTAAAGACACTAGAAACATAGACTAACATAAAAGACTTATGAAGAAACAAATACAACTACGAGCAAATAGAACAAGACATAAAACAAACAATAGAGCAAAGCGACGAAGATGGAAACAGAATTACGCGAAAAAAACAATTTGACCAGATTATTTGAGTTGAAGGTATATTGTTCCATGTTGGAACCGCGAGCAAATTGTCACTCTTTATATGGCTCCGCCAATACGAAGCCACGAGACCACGGTTACTCTACAACTCGAGCAGCCGATGAAGAACGAGTTTAGCAAACGACTACCCTAAGACCTAATGCAATTGAGCAAAGCTCCAGACTCATCTAAAGTAATATGGTCGAATCGTAGATTTCAAACGCAGGCCAACATAACTCCTCGCATTCGTAGTTTTGCCCACTTAGAATCCCATATGAAGTTTGAGAAGATAATCCGATAGTCGTCAGAGAATAAGCAGAAGCGCTAACACCGAGCTTCAACCGAGAAATACGTTCCTCCGCCTTGAAATAAAAAAACATAGAAATCCAAACAGATTTGACATTGAGGAAGAAAATAGACCGGCGAGACTGAGATGAAGCAGAAAGACGCTTAAAATTCAGAAACCGACCATTCACCTCTCCGTGAATGTTCCATCGTCTCCTTACTGGACATACTGACCTAGAGGCACCATATCTAAAACCCTGAAACTCAGATCTTGTCTAGAAAACGGACCTCTTCTTCCAAAACTGAAGCCATCACCTCCTTCGACCTCCCCCTTGCAGATTCCACCAGATTTTGCACCAAATCTCTGAGAGAAGAAACTAAACGGGAAAAACAGCTAAAGAAGGTCGACGACAGCGGTTGAGGCCCACCCGCTGTCGGCAAAGAGAGTCTAACAAGATTTGTCGAGAGAAATATAGAGCCAGTGACTTTTTTTTTCCGTTTTTCATTTTTCTCTTCTAAGATTTTAAAAGTTATTACACCAGTTTTAAGATTAGTTATCAAATAATATAGTTTTTTTTGCAAATTTTTTTCTTTTGTTGAACAAGAAGACCAGAGCTCGTGGTCCCTAATCTCTTCAAGGCGAGTTAAACCAAATAAGATATTTATCTTTGGCGAGTCAACCCCTCCCAATTCAACTCAAACCCAGGACCTTCTATTTTGTCCGAGGAGATTTACCATTATTAAAAGTAAAAACATGTAAATGATATAAAAAAACTAGTTCAATGAATATTAATTTTGCGCAAGAATTTGGGAACATCTTATATTTGAAAACAAAAAAAACTCCTAAAACATATTATATTAAAACAAAGTTCTACTTTTTATCTACTTAACAGTACAATATAAATATTGTTAATCCCATGTTATATCTTCTAATCCTATGTACAATTAAATTATATAGAATTATGTGAACATACATGTATTGATAAATATATAATAATATTCAATACAAGACTATAGATTCAATCGTATAATATTGATTTTATAATAAATCGGTTTTAATATATTTATATTATAGTAAATTATATTATTTTAGTATAAATGCAAATGTGTAAGTTAGAGCAAGGCGTTTGAGATCCCGTTCAGGTTCGGATCGGGTTCGGATCTCGAAATCTAGTCCTATAGGATTTATTATGGTTTTTGGAAAGTTCGGATCGAACTTTTTCGGGCGGGTCAGATTTTATAAAATTATTAAAACTCGGATAGATCCGATACTTTTTTTGAAATCGAGCATTTTCGGGTTTTTCGGATTCGGGTTTGAGTTTTTTTAGATTTCTCCAAATTTTTCGGATATTTCGTGTTTTTTGGATTTGGGGTCGGTTCAGGTTTTTCTGAATTTTTTGGGTTTTTGAATTCGTGTTCGAGATTTTCGGATTAAACGAGACAAATATATGGATATAAGGGTATAAGAGTTATGGATATAATGGTATAAGAGTAAGGATGTATGTATATGTATGTAAAAGTTTGGAGCACCCATATACTATTTCGAATTTCGAATTCGACTCGGGTAAAACCCGAAACCAGAAATACTTGAGTATGGAACCCGGTTCGGGTTTTTTCACATGTTTTTTTTGGGTTCAATCTCGGAGTAAAAATTTTATTTTAGAGAAAATAAGATGTAAAGAACTAATCTCATTCATATAAACATTTTTCAAATACCAAATTCTCGAACAAAAAATAATATCCACAAAATATTATTCACATAAACAAATAATGTTTTATGATAAAACTTAAACAATATAAAAGAAACACAATTTTGTTAAATATTTAGTATTTTTAATTGATTAATCTAATTTTATCACATATGAAAATTTGCCAAATAAAAAATTTAAAGATAATGACTATATGTACAAATAGTATACAAAATAACCTATTCTATTAAAATAGAGTCATTATTTTATACTATTGACAAATCATAGTAGTACTACTTAATTAATTACATATGAAATATTTTAATTATTTATATTAATCAATTCTATATNATTTCTCAGAAATCTTAGTAACTAATAAGGATATTAATAATAAATAAATTTTAACTATAAATTTGAATTTTATTTTAGTTATAACATAATATGTTGAGAAAAATCTAACAAAATCGTACGAAAAATCTTGAATTTTTTTTTATCAAATAATGCATTACTTAATTTCGTAATTAGGAATATAATATTATTATAAAATAATGTTAATTAAATTTTTATTATAAAAAATTTAAAAAAAGTAAACTAAGATAAATTTCATAATTATAGTCTATATTATATTAATTAGAAGTACTATATGATTTAAATACATTTATAAAATAAAAAATATCCGCACGGCTGTGCGGGTTAAAATCTAGTCTTATATTGAAATAGAGTAAGTATTAAAATATAGATTGTGTTCTAACTTTGTGTTTAAAAATTGTTAATTCTTATGTGTGTTTTTTGTTAACCCACTTTTAAATATCTATCTTATTAAAAGAGAAGATATAGACTTTTTCATGTGTGAGTTTTTAAAGTGAAAATGTTTTAGACATTTTATTAAACTAGATGATCAAACCGCGCTGCGCGCGGTTTTATTGTTTTTGTTAAAGAATTGAATATACTTTCTGCTTAACTAAGTCATTCCTATTTAATTTTGTTAAATTGACCTTCTATTATTTATGTTATAATTATTTTAAATCTTTATAATTAAAAGGTAAATTTGGGATATTTTTTAGAACAATATTTAATAAAAAAAATTGAAATTCGAGGAAATTTTTTTCGAGTTCAATAATTGTGACAAAAAATTAAATAAATAAAATATTAAAATTGTTGGAGAATTTAAAAACTTTCTCTGACTTTTGTATACTTTTATACTACATATTTTTCTGGGAATTTATGAGCAATCTATATGGTACTTATTATTGTCATGATTATAGGGAAACCATACCATACACCGTTTGGATTCTTCGTCACCTACAATTGTGCAAAGAATTTCGATTTATAGATTTATTCCAAGAATTGGAATTAAGAGGTCTATTAACCGTATTTTCTTTAAAGTTTACGTAGGCCAACAATTCTGAGAATGTGATTTTAAACCTAAGGATTGGTGTTTTCGAGAATGCTTTTACCAAGATGCAAGAAAGGGGCTTTTCTAATCCTCGATCACGACATCGTTCCAGGCACAATTATATTTGTTGTATTCCATGTTTTGTCTCTTAAGGGTGAAAAAGTTTGACAATGCTCGAAGTTGCAGAGTAGAATACAAAAACGAATGTTGATGAAGATCCAAGCATCTTTCAAGGAAATAGTGAGGAAGAAGAAAAAATGATTCAAACAACATTGAAAAATCGTGTTATTTTCTCTATACTATTATTTGAGGAATACAATTGGATTTATAACCTTAAATTTGTAAGAAATTACATGTGATGCCTTTAGAAAAAATGAAAAAAAAATAATTATGGAAATAAAGGAAAGATCCTCATATATATATATATAACAAATATATAATAATAATAATAATAATAATAATAAAAAAAATAAGATCTAAACTAAATAACAAACTACTAATTATGACATTTAAATAAAAAATATTAATTATGAGATAACGTTTTTCCACTATTACATGTTTATAGATATATAATCATATTTTTACCTAAACATGATTGTACATTTAAATTAATCAAATATTTTATATAAAAAGTTTATAATTAACGCAAGATAACAATAAACATAATTATGTAACTCATACATTTATTAAATTAAAAAATTACATAAACTTGTATATTTACAAAATTTCGAAAAAATATAATTGAAAACAATTTTATAACTATTTTCCCGTGCATTTGCGCGGCTTTAATCCTAGTTAAAATAACATTTGTAAATCAATTTAAACCAAACCAGATGTAAAGTTACTTATACACCTCTCAAATCTTTGTTATTACGAAATTGCACCGTAAAAAAAACAATAATAATAAAAATAATAATTAAAATAAATAAATAAAACAAAATATCAATATAATTTTTAAAATTAACAAAACATTTAAAATTTACTTTTATAAACAAATATGAATAATTTAAATGAAAATTTCCAAAAATAAGTATAAAAATAAATAAAAATTTTATAAATTACTAAAATATATAGATTTTAATAAATATGGAAAATAAAAAAATAAATAGACAAACAAAAGAAAGAAAACAAAATTTTTAAATTTTTTTAATGAAACCTATAAAAATATTAAAAAATTAAAAAACTTAAAAATTATAAAAACATAAATATAATGAAAATGAATAAAATTTTGTTTATAAATTAAAGAAAATATTAAAAAATTAAAAACTAAATATGAATAAAAATTAAAAGAATTCCGAAAATGACTAAAAGAATTAACAAAAGTAAAATTCTTAAATATTAAAAATTTATACATTATAAATTAAAATAAAAATAATAATATAGATATTAAAAACGAATTTTTTTTAAAAAACTAACAAAATTTTTTTTGAATTTTAATAAAACCTATAAAATATTAAAAATTAAAATGAAAATTTAAAAATAATAAACCAAGAAAAATAAGAAAAAAATATTTTTTTTAACTAACAAAAAAACTAAAAGAATTAAAAATAAATATGAATAAAAAAATTCAAAAATTCCGAAAAAGACTAAAAAAGTAACAAAAATAAATAAAAGACAAAAAATATAAAAAAACTAACAAAAAATTTCAAAAATTATATTAAAACCCAAAATAATATTAAAAAGTAAAAAGCATTTAAATTTTAAAAAATTATAAAAAACGAATAAAGTTTTAAAACTAACAAAAATACTAAAAAAGTAAATATGATTAAAAAATCGACGCATGTTGTCAGAGACAAATATGTCTATTTGAATCTCCGAAGTCTTACCTCCTTCTCTCACTCATGGCTGTGCTGCACAACACTCATAAAATTAATTAATAAATATAACCAAAAACAAACATATGGAAGTTTATGGCATATTTGCATATGAAAAGTACGTACATAGTACTTGAGTTGTTGTATGGTGCAAAGTAATATACATTAGTAATATGATAGATGCAAATTTCAGAAAGTTTTTGTAGTTTTTGGCGTTTAAAAAATAAGGTGCTCAATGACTTCAAGTCGTACCAATTTAATTCTAATGGAACCATAACATATATAAAAGAAGCAGATGTTCGATGTTTAATTTGTGAACCTGAAACTAAAAATTTTCTTATAATGGTATCATGACAGTGATATTCAATGCTCTTATCGGAGTCTAAAATTTTCATTTGAGACAAAAATGAAAACTTTGATATTTGATATTTTTCCGTCAAATTTGATATTTAAATTGTTTAAATCAAACATATAAAATTAGATTATTGTCATAGTTACATAAAAACGGAGAGACTTCATATATTTGACTACATATTCGTCAAAAAGAATTCTTTTGTTAATCTTGTTGTTACTATTTTAAAAAAAATTAGAAAATATATTTTTTATTCTTAGGTAAAGACTTTGTAATTTTTTATTCCTAGATAGTAACTTTATAATATATATTTTTATTTTGTTTCGCTTTTATATTTTGATGTTTTTAATATTCCAACTACAATCTCTTTTATTGTCTTCATGTTACTTAGTAAGCTAAAGACTCTTCTAAATTTGAGAAATCGTTTGCCTTTTCGTACAATACGTCTCAAGTCTTCTCAGAACAAAATGCAATGATTTTGATTTACAAAAAATGAAAGGGAATATAAGTCAAGGAGGAGTTAACGACCAATTTGGTCTTCATCAAGTTTTTCTCCCTTTTGTAAGAAATGCAAATCCTGCATTCACTCAATTAATCAATTTTTTTCCCAAGTCATTCAACTTTGTTTCCTGAAACTGTGTTGGCCGCCTGTTGGCTTCATGTATATGTTTGTTTCCAGTGGTTCCTGTCGATAAGCTTTTGTAGAATTCCTTGATTGAGTGTAGTGTGTTGTTGAAGTAGAATCATGTTTCGGGCGTCAACTCGAGCAGTATGTTTATGTTCTTAACATATATATGTTCTCAGAAAGTTAAGACAATAATTCAAATGATGTTCCTCCTTAAACTGCCAATTTCTCTAATTCATACTCCTCAAATGTTGAATAACCCAACAAATAAAGTTCATGAGGAGGTCATGTCACCATAGGCAATACCAAGCTGCTCATTTATTGATTTACGGGTAAGATGAATCAACCAAGAGGTAAGTTATAGTGGTCATAACTCTTACGTGTTTGCTAAGAGCGTTAGTAAACGCCTTTGATGTCTTGTTTAATCGAGAAGGAAGGCTTCATGACCATTGGCTGTAAAAGAGAAGGCTCTTTTTGTTAGTGAGTACCTAATAGCAATAGCTAGCCGACCTGCCACAGGTAAAATCTTAATCAATGCCACTTATTCGTGAAACCGTAAAGTAATAACAACTCAAGCTCATCAAGCATTCTGCCTAATAGCTCTTCCAACGACATTCTCCTTAAAAATCTGGAATTTTTTGTAAATCTTTGCTTCTCGTCTTCGAGGATCCTTATCTCCTTTTCAATGTTTGCAGCTTATCTAGAAACAGAAAATAAAAACATACATTAATACCTAATGTGAATGAGGACTGGTGATGTTAACATTTCTGATTTAGCGGTTTAGAATAGTGGTGCAATTATCTAAGCTAATGCTCCTTCTTGTGTAGTGGCCTTAACCTCACTATAAAAATGATATCTTCCTCCTTGATTTTTTTATTTGGTCTCTGGAGTTTCATATAAAATAAAAAAGATAATAAAATGATCAATTTTCAAGTGAGTAATGGAAAGCCAACCTCATTATCTATGGCCATGACGGACGTCTTTCACTTCAACCTGCTAAGGAGTGTATAAGGCCTAAGTAAAAGGCAGATAATAGCAAATTAGTCAACGTCAAGTTTGATATAACTAAATTGAAAAGCATTTTGCAACCCGGTTTAATAATCTATAAACAAATAAAGAGCACAAAAACCATAGTAGGAGATAAGTCTAAAACCAAAAAAACTTATATGCCCATGTTTAAGGAAGGAATAACAAAAGAAAAGAAGACAAAAACCAAAAACATAAGGGATGCAGCTAACAATAAGAAATCTTCCTATGCTAACCAAAGAATGTATATTACCTTTACGGTGTGGTTTTCGCATGGAGTTTGAAAACAATGGTGTTCTTGTCTTCGGGCTAATCATTTTCTACAAACACAGAGATAAAGAATTTAAGTAACATGTCTATCATAATGATCGCTAAAATCCAGATCAACCAAAAGAAAAAGGCAATATGTGTGCTAATAGTAGAGACAGTTCCCTAATAAGATATCACACTGTTTAGAACTAACGAATGCAAGAGGAATTAGACTTAATTGTCTCAACAAAGCAACATGATTTCAGACTGGGCACAACGTAGGAGAGAAAAAGGAAGAAACCATATGTTAAGATCTCAAACTGAATCTTGATGCCAAGAAAAAAAAATCTCAAACTGAATCATGCGAAAATGAAACTTACAAATCTCTCAGCTTACTCTCTTTGTACTTGTAGATCACATTCAATTTTCTCAGCAAGTGCTTTCGCCTGATTGAGAAAAGAATTCACGTCACGAAACATATTGGTGAATTTCAAGTTATTTGTGTCATTTACAAAACCCATCAAAACAAAAGCTTAATAACTCTATTGATACATACATCAAAGAGAAAATGAGAGACAAACATGTTGGTCTCGTTGACATATTCGAGATCTTCGGAATCTACTTCAATTTCTTAATCTTTAGCATCTCTATTTTCTTTCGCCGTCCGTCGTTGCTATCAAACTTATGGTTCATTCTCTCTCTCACCCAACGATCATCTCCTCCTCATCGGAGTTCTTCGACTCCTGCAACTTATAACGACAAAACATGTAATTCCGTTGACGGGAAGAAGAAATCAAATTGGATGATGGAATACAATACTAAAGGGAAACTTGAGGAGAGGAGGAAGATGGATATGTACGGGAGACAAAAGGGCATGTCTTTTGAAGCGATGAAGGCGATTTAGATTAGATGTGTGGAAGAAGGGGGAACGCCTTGAGAATGAGAGGGGTATGATGACGTGTAAGCAGAGTAAAGTTTCTTTGGTCGTTTTGATTTTAAAAGGGAAATAACGAAGCTGACGTGTCAGCACTATAAGAAAGTTTTTAAACTGACGTGGATATCCTGAAGGGCTTCAAATAGCTCCTTGTTATTAGACTAGGGGAATCTCCGCGCTACGCGCGGGTTAAGTGTTAAATTTTTTATTCTATTAAAATTGTCATCAAACCTTTCATTTTTAAGGGAAAAAGTATTGCTCTCCGTATATAAAGTGTTTTCTTACCAATCACTGCATTCATTTTTTAAAAAAGTATTTGGGTTTGAAAGCATCAATGT
>OVAN01009133.1:0-17289 GCA_900406275.1 Anastatica hierochuntica | reverse complement strand
AATAATAATAATAATAATAATAATAATAATAATAATAATAATAATATAGATTAAAAATTCTGACAATCAATAAAAAATACTAAAAATTAGATAAAATTTTGAAAAATTAAATTAAATTTCAAAAAAGTAAAATAAAAAATTCAAAAATAAATAAAAATTCAAAAAATTTACAAAATCAATAAATATCTTAGAAATTAATTTAAGATTAATTTACAGAAATACACTTAAAAGGAAAAGAAATTTTACATTTACACCTGTCTTTTAATGGTTCTCAAATATACACCTCAAATATTAGGGTTTAGGGTTTAGGGTTTAAGGTTTAGTGATTAGGGTTTAGGGTTTAGCTATTAGGGTTTAAAGTTTAGGAATTATGGTTTAGGGTTTAGGGTTTAACGTTTAGGGTTTCTTTTAGTCTAGGGGTATAATGGTCTTTTTCATTAAAAAGGGAGGTGTAAAAATAAAAAGTTTTCAAGTAGGGGTATTTTTGAAAAACAGACAATACAAAGGTGTATTTTTGTAAGTCTCCCTTAATTTAAAGTAAGAAAATGCAATTCAAAAAATTCTAAATTAATGAGAAATTGAAAAAAAATTTCATAATTTCTAAATAGAATTTTTAAGAGCTAAATTAAAATTCATGATTTTTTATAAAATCATAAAATCAACAAAATCTTATAAAAGTTACTTTAAATTAAGAAAAATAAATTTAAATTATTCCAAATTAATCAAAAACTGAAAATAATGAGATATTAAAAGTTTGTAAGAATACAATCGATGAACTGCTTTAGGGAGTTTGATGTGAAGAAGCGCGAGTTAAATCACTGTATAATTTTCTTCTAAGTTAACTCGCACTTATTCACATCAAACTCCCTAAAGCAGTTCATCTATTTTATTCTTACATATTTTTAATATTTCATTATTTTCTAATTTTGATTAATTTGGAATATATTAAATTTAGTTTTCTTAATTTAAAGTAACTTTTGTAAGATTTTGATGATTTTATAATTTTATAAAAAAATCCTGAATTTTAATTAGCTCTTAAAATTTTATTTAATAATTATAAAATTATTTTCAATTTCTCATTAATTTATAATTTGTTTAAGTTTCATTTTCTTACTTTAAATTAATTTCTAACATATTTTATTGATTTTATAAATTTTCCGAATTTTTCTTTAGTTTTAGAATTTTATTTAATTTAATTTAATTTTTCAAAATTTTTATCTAATTTTCAATATTTTTATTAATTTTTATAATTTTTAATCTATTTTCTATATTATTATTATTATTATTGTGGAGATAACATAAATTTATGATAATTACAATTTGACCCCATAAACTATTGTTTAGTTCAATTACACCTTAATTTGTAGTTTCTGATGTAATAAATTATAGTTCGTACATGTGAGCATGACTAACATATACTTCGTGATGTTGGTCACATATTATGATACATTGGATGTTTTCCACCATATTAGGTCATACCTCGTGTAGCTGGCAAACATTTTTCCTAATCTTAATCATACTTGATTAGATTTAATTTAAGCATTATCTATTAGAAGAAAAGACAAATCACCGTTGAGATAAAGAGAGGAAAAGGACAAGCTTCTCTTTAAGGAAATATCACATGGTGCTAAGGAAACAAATGGGAATGAGCTGCCACTATCTCAACACAATGCCATTGGAATAAATCAAACAAAGAGGTCTTTGTCTTCAATATTATATTACTTTTTATATTATTTTTTACTCATGAAAATCTATCTATATAACGACCCTGTTATGTAACTGCAAAACTAATCAAGGAAAATATATTCTCTCCTTGAATACTTTCATTCTTTTCGCTCTTAAACCTTCAGCCATATTTCTTTCTCTCTAAATCTTCAACATGTTCTTCATAAATCAATCCTAAAACTCTCTAATTCTTACATTGTGCAGTTGTGCCAAAAGGAAAAGAAATTCAACTTGAAATGGTTTCTTGATTATCTTTGAGAACATTTGGATTTTGGAAGCGGGAATGGTTTGGTATTAGTTTCAGATCAGCAGAAAGGGTTATTAAGCGTCATAAATTTGGTATGTCCAGATGTTGAGCATAGAATGTGTGCTTGGCACATTCTAAGTAAATCTAGGAAGAATCATGGTGAGCACGGGTTACTCAAGACAACATTTTGGAAAATTTATCATGCTTATAATAAAAGAAAGTACGAGAGTGCGCTTGAAAACAATAGGATAATTAAACTTGATGATCATGAAGCATAAATATGTGAGACACTAGTGCATGTTATACATTATTCATAACATTTAACGATAGTCAATATTTTTTGTATGATCGTATCTTATAAGTTTTCTTAGTACAAAGATTTTTTGTGATCATACAAAACCAGACATGGTAGAGAACAATATGTCTGAAAGCTTTAACGGTGTTGTTACACTTGAGCGTTATAAACATGTGATAGTATTATTGGAGTTTGTTCGCTACTATGTTATACAGAACAATGAGAAAAATTGGTCGAGATAGAAAAATACAAAGTATCTTAGCACGAGGTGTTAGGGTTGAGCTAGAATTTCATAAATGTATTTCACATGAAAAGGTTGGTATGAGATTGACCATGTAAGGAGAAAGTATAGTGTTAATGCTAGGAGTCAAGCTTCGTGTAATTGCAGGTATTTATATTTCATGTTTTTCATATGATTTTCTTTGGTTTCACTTTTAGTTGTAATGTTGATTTGAAATTACGTAGGCAGTATGAGCTCTTTGGAATCCCATGTTCTCACTTGATCAAAGCACTAGGGAAGATGATGAAACCAACATGCTAGAAAGTCATGTTTCAGAATGGTTCATGTCTAATAGGTGGGTAAATTGTTATGAAAAGGTTTTAAAACCATATAATGGAATTATTATGTGGAAAAGAACAAAATATGTGACGGTATTGCCTCCACCTGATAAACCTCCAAGAGTTATACAACCAAGCAATAAAAGAAAGTTTGCATCATAGAAAATTACACCAAAACATACTAAAAACTAAAATTTCATATTTTAATTCCTAATACACTTTTTTGATTATTAAAAAATTAGATTACAAGTCTTTAATCTTGGGCTTTTTATTCGTAAACCTGCAGCAAATGTGGTACGACAGGACATAACAAGGCGACATGTACGAACGAGGTGGCTGCTCCAACACTTGTACCGAATTGTGGGAGAGGTCGACCTCGTAAGAATGCCCAATGCTCATATTCACTTTCACAACATGCATACATACTTTCACAACCATCACAACCAACTTTTCACATGCATCCAAATGTGACAGAGGTAAACACATAAACACAATCTCTTAAACTTGTTCTGAAGAATTGCGTGCGAGAATTAAACGTGTTTCTTTCTATAGGAATCTCATGAAGTCTTTTGTAGTTCTCTCATGGGAGATGACTATATTTGCAGAGGGCAAAAAATGGTCGATACAAGTACTAATGAAGTTATACCATCAAGGATGTTTCCTCAACATGAAAGAAATAAGAGGAGAAATTTGACTTAAACCTTTGGTTAATGCGAAACGTTTAATTTTAGTAATCAATATACTTTTTATAAATCTACGGAAGGTGTTTTTTTATTCTAAATGATATTTTTAACTGCTTTAGATTACATTTTATGAGCCCATAACTTTTTCTGTGATCAAACCTGCACTTTATACGATAAATAGAATTAATAATAAGTATTCATATAAAAGATATGTATATGTTTTATATGGTTAATCGAATACAATCCTTTAGATGGAAAAAAAAATATGTATATGTTTATATGTTAGTTATCCAATCAGATTTTTTTTTGTTAAAATATCCAATCAGATTTGGAATGAATTAACCTTTGATTTGGGCTTAGATAATTTATTTTTTTGGCTTAAATAATTTATTTTTTGGTCTAACAACACTTACTTAATGGGTACGTAAGATCCTTATTAGTTAGGATTTTTTTCATTCATTATATAAAGTGTATATGAGGTTTCTTATGGAGCAGAAGGGTTTTGTATAATTATTCTTTGCGAAAGAATAATTAACGAGAGAGACCCTCTCTTAGGCAAAACGTACGGCCATAAAAACCCTAAAGAGACAAGTTGTTTAACTTTTGAGATAAGATTTCAACGGTGCTAGTGCTCCGATCTGATTCAGTTTGTGTGTATAGATACCGATAGAGGTATAACATTTGGAATGCTCAAAAACCTCGGATCCAAATCCGTATCATCTTTCCGCTCCAATTTTTCCAAATATATTCAATGCCAAATAAAATTAGATTCAAATCAATTATCAAGTTCGTAAAAAGATTATAAATCGTTTCAATTTTTTTAATTATTATTAAAAAATTTATTCAAAATATTAATTCAGCACCTAGTTGAGATATAGCAAATTAGTTTCCCTACTATCAATTTTGTATTTCAACTAGGTGCGGAAAAATTAGTGGTTAAATATAATTAGTGGTTATAATTTTGTATTTCAAATTATAATTTTGTATTTCAACTAGGTACCTATAATTTTGTATTTCAACTAGGTACCTATAATTTTGTATTTCAAATTAGTGGTTAAATATATTAAATACAAATTAAATATAATTCAGCAGCTAGTTGAGATATTAGTGTCTCAGTTGTGTAAACCGTTTAAAAATATTCAATCAAAAATTAGTGGTTAAATATAACATTTAATTTGTTTGATCACAAAATTTCGTCAACTCGAAAGCAAATCAAATTTGTAAATACAAACTATATATTAATTATTATACCAAACTGATTATGAGTTCATTTTGATAAAAGTTTATTTGCTTCGATCACTCAAAATTCTAAGGTTTCATTTTGAAAACTTTCAATTTTGGAAACTTTCTATTCCGTTTATTTGAAATTGGAATCGAAAGTTTCCATTTCAATTATGGAAATTGTTATTTGATAAAAGTTTATTTGTTTCCATTTTGGAAACTTACGATTCCGTTTAATTTCTAAGACTTGTAATTCCATCATGAGGAGCCTGAAAAAATAAATCATCAATATCAACTTAGATTCTAGTATAATAAAAATAGTATAAGATAAATATATAAGATAACGGAGGAACAAAGATGTTAGATGGAATTTATCTATATCTCCATTGTTCTACAACTGAGTACATATATAGAGGACAAGAAGAATGTACGAGTTTACTCTACTTCATCAGATTTTGAAAGTTATATTAGACCAATTAAATGAGACTCTTAGCACAGTGAAAAGCATGGTGGTAAACATGGTCACTAAGCCTTTCACGATACGCACTCACGTTGTCGAGTATTCTAGTAACTTCGTCGAATTTACCCTCCATATATGCATTCTTGTTTACCAACCTTGGACTACTTTGCTCGCGCTGAAATTTCATCTTGCTTTATCTTATGTGACTCTATGAAAATCTTGTGCTTCATCAAATTTTGAAACTTTTTCTTCACGTCAAAAAGCTCCTTTGACTTCATATCAGTATCATTTCTAGGACTTGTAATTTCAACATGAGGAGCCTGAAAAAAGGACAAGATCAGTATCAATATAGATTCTAGCATAGAAAAAAATAAGTACAAGGTCAATACTAGTTTAGATTCTAGCACGGTTAAGACTATTGAGTTTCATCAACACAAGTGAGACATGTAAAAGAAGTAAAGCAATCACAATGCCGAGAAAACACAAGATCAGAGTTATCTTAGAACCTCAGCATAAGCAGTGACGTTAAGAACCTCAATATCATTTTCAGGACTTGCAATTTCATCATGAGGAGCCTGAAAAAGGATATAAGATCAGTATCTATTTAGATTTTAGCATAGTAAAAAGAGTACAAGATCAGTATAAAATATAACAGAGGAACAAAGTTTATGAAATTTTAACAACATCATGGTATGCTCAATTGTCTCTTAACCTAGCTATGTTAGGCTCTTTAACCATTATGTATTCGATGACCTTGTTCTACAATCAATTACATATATGAACAGGAAGAAGAATCTACATTTTTAAAACGCTCATATCACCACAGATTACAGAAAATGATAGAATATATACACATTCGAGAGTATGATAACAGTCTGGAATTCCGTAATCATTGGGATATGACATTAATGGCAATACAATATTAGTATAGATTCTCTGAAAGATTTTCATTTTACTAACACAAAAGAAAAAAGAGTTCTCAAATCGACCCAGCATAATCATGATCAAGATGCGAATAGACATATCATAATCAAGACACGAGCAGAGCATGGAAATCGAAGAAAAAGAAGGGAGAGAGAGAGAGAGAGAGAGAGAGAGAGAGAGGCTAACATATATGCATCTTTCCAGGATTAATGGGTGAGAACTAAATAGAAGGGAGGGAGGCAGAGAGAATAAGAAAGCGAAGCAAACTAAAATTTTGTCGTATTCTTGTAATTTTAATGTTCTCTTTATTTTTTTTAAGAGAAATTGCATCCGGTGATTAAAAACAATCATATATTAACCCTTTTTTTGGTCGTATGTAACCTAATCACAAATAATCCGTCTCACTAGAAACAGATGTATGATTCGAAGTTTGATTTCGTGAGATGGCAGGAGTTGGTGCAACTACTCTAGCTCACTTGCTCCTCTCATATTCTAACATTTAACTTAGGTGATGTTCGTTTCCTCATTCAGTTGATCCATTCAGATGATCCATCTGGATGATCCATCTGAATGGATCAGCTGAATGATGTTCGTTTGCATTGTTGTCCACTCATCTAGATGATCCATCTGAATGATCCATCTGAATGTTTTGTTCGTTTGCTCATCTAGATGATCCATCTGAATGATCCATCTGAATGTTTTGTTCGTTTGCTCATCCAGATGGATCATCTGAATGAATGTAGTAAAAAATGACCAAAATGCCCCTGTTTTCATTAAATCATTTTTTTTTGTTCTTAAACACAATTTTTCTATCTTATTATTAACTAAATGAATTTTAGATTTTCTCTAAATTATATTTCCAACTAACAACTTATAAATAAATATTTTTCACCTTAATTTTCATTTTCATGAATTCAAATATAAAACCATAAAAATAGTAAAATACATAAACTATAAACATATTAAAGTACACAAACCATAAAAAAATACATAAAACACAAATAAATTTTTGAGACTACATAAATTTTTAACAAATAAAACACAAACTTTTGAGACTACAACTTCAATGTATTGTGAAAGCTAAAAACCAAGAAACTTTAAACCTGAACTCCTTGTATTGGTATAAAGAATCACGAGCCCGTCCTTTATCTCTATCAGCAACCATCACAGAGAAAGAAACGAGACAGTACATCAGATACATTATTATTGGGGGAGAACTCTGAATCGATGCTCCATTGTTATTTTAGGAGCAGAAGAGTATATTTTTCTCTGGAGGATGTGTATACTTACAAACTACAATGCATGCCAATAGTATTTATAGTGTAGTTTATGGGAATTAAATCTGTTAAGTTTGACCAATTAAGTTGAGACATCAGATATATTATTTGAACTCGATTCAAGAAAAATTAGCAAACTAGTCAATAACGGATCATCACACAAGTAACAACATGAGTTGCAAGAGACAAAATGAGCAGAGAAGAAATATTACAAGGCTGATTAATGAAGAAGTATTCATTAACAGATCATCACACAAGCAAAAAACTTGAGTTGCAAAAGACAAGATGAGCAAAGAAGAAAGTGTTACAAAAGGCTTATTAATATATTGTCATCACCTAAACTATTGGGACCATTCTATTCATGAACATGCCATTATTGTTGTCTACAACACAAACAAATCTTATTCATACAGAAACAATAAACCCATCAAGAAACATTCAATGCTATCCAAACCTCAAACAGTAAACTCTCATATATCAAGCCATTATTGTTGTCTATTGATCAAAGAATCGAAATTTCATATGATGAACTTTCAATGCTATCCAAATCTCAATCAGGAGGAAAAACCCATCAGAAAAAACAATTGAAGAAGACAGAAACACATACCTCTTCTGTTAATCGTTCACTTTCTGCATCAACGCCATCATATACTTGTGTTGAATGATTACGTTTGCTGCTTGAAATGGTCATAAGAGAACATAAGCTCACAAGAAGGAGAAATAGCTCGACCGAGAAGGGAGCTAGAGAGAGACAGAGAAGCTCGACAGAGAGAGCCCGAGAGAGACAGAGATAGAGTAAGCTCAGAGAGTGAGCCAAAGAGAGAGGGAGTAAGCTCAGAGAGAGCCAAAGAGAGAGGTAGTAAGCTCAGCTCGCGACAATCCGAGAGCCAGAGAGAGAGAGAGTGACCCAAATCGCAGAGAGTGAGATACCCAAATCGAAGCTAATCCTCCTCCTCCTTTCGATGGCTTCGTCGACTCAAGGGATCAAGAGAGAGAGAGAGAGAGAGAGAGAGAGAGAGAGAGACCATACCTCGTTGATGGGTTCGTCGGAGATTCGCCGGAGACGAGATTCGCCGGAGTCGAGATTCGCCGCCGGAGTCGAGAGATTCTGGAACGAGAGATGATGATGATTTTGAGTTTGAATTCTAGATCTAGGTTAAGTTTAAGTGTAATTTTTGAGAAAACTCAGGGGTACTTTTGTCTATTTATGTTTTTGACTGAAGCTGATCCAGCCACGTGCTCCATCTAAACTCAACTGGTTGAATCTTTAAAATTGATCTGAATTTTTGTAGACTCAGTTGGATGATCCAGCCGGCTGAAGCGTTTTATGCCTTAAAACGAACATCATCTCACTACTTCAGTCAGATGGATCATCCGGCTGAGGAAACGAACAACACCTTACTCTTTTTTCTTTTTTCCCCCTCAGTTACTCTTTCAAACATTTTTTTCTTATAACATAGTCTATAGACCTTTTGTAATTTGTCAATAATATTATATTATGATGTTTTTGCAAAAGAACAATTGTTAGTAAACAGTTCACTCCCTCTTATGAATTCACCATTATCTCAGTGAGACATAAAAAAATAGTACTGTGATCGGTTTTAGATCATGTGTTCCAGATTTCGTGTAGTTCGCTTCTTAAGGCGGCACTCAATCTGGTAATTTTTTTTAAGTTTAGTTTGAATTTGGTTCGAGTTATATTCTTTCGGGTGTTTACTCTTTTTTATACTGAAATTGGCCATTTTATTAATAGAAGCAACATTTTCAGCAAACTACAAACAAAAAGAAGAAACACTTAAACATATGGAATAATCGTCAGACCTATCATATCCTCGGATGACATTTCGATGACGTATTAAAGTCCACCCTTCTAAAAGTTAACTTTACACCATCCATGCAATTGACACTGGTCGAGAGAGCATTAGACAATTTTCGCAAATGATGTCTTCTCGTTTACTTGCAAATTTTTTATCATAGAGCATTAAAGGAATAGTTAATGGAAATGGTTAATCGAAGATCCGAAAATTGGAGGAAAAACAGATAAACCATGAGCTCAGATCCTCTGATTGACTCTTCTTTTATCCACAATAGCGGCTTGAGAAGAACTCAGTTTTGGAGATTCGTCTCCAAATGATCAATCCCCACTTTTGAGTTTGATCCAATTAGTTTTGAGTTTAACACTGATACAAGCCCAAAAGAGAAGATACAGAGAAGAAGAAAATGGGCTTATCACTAAAAAGGCCCATGTCGAAGATGCATAAAAACAGAGGAGAAGAATTAATAACAGAATTGTAACAAACTTTGTTTCTTCTTCTTCAATCTTCGTCTTCTTCTTTCTGGTGAGAGAGAGATCAACATTGTTGTAATCTTCAAGCTCTTGTAAACTCTAAGATAGTGAATTACCAGATCCCGATCCTGAAGAGAGATGTACCCATGGTTTTGGGGAACTTTATAAAATCTTGTGTGTGATCTTATTCTTCTTTTTTTTATCATGAGAGGTGTGAGTTGCAAATCACAAATCTGTGACCGAGAGAAACACTAAGATCAGGTTAGAACACAAGGTGAATCTTAACGATTCTTCAACAATTGGTATCAGAGCATCCAGGATAGATTCTACACGAGTCTAAGAGGTGATTCACGAGGAGACATTGAAACTGATAAAGAAAGTTAGCGTGAAAAGGATCAGTTTCAAAAGGAGAAAGATCTGAAGATAACAATCAATATATCTTCAGTTACTACAGTTTGAGCTAAAACTTTCAATAACGGAAGTATCTTGATCATTCTCTATTCAAGTATCTACAAGATCTCATAAGAAAAAAGTCTCCATATTAGTCTTTAAGATCAACAGTTGTGGTTCCCAGTTACTTGTATTGTTTCTTTGTTATTTGCAGGTAACAAAGACTACACAGGTGGTTTTCAATAATGGATCCAACACCTGGAAGATTTGAGATGGAAAAGTTTGATGGAAAGGGAGATTTTGGGTTATGGAAGTTCAAGATGCTAGAGCAGCTTGAGATACAAGGGTTATTATCTGTATTACAGGAGGATACTATTCCTGTAACAGAGAAAGGCAAAGAAAAGGATGGCGAGGAATCTAAAGTTGACATCAAGAAAGCTGAGAAAGATCTCAGAGTGAAAAGCTTGCTAAGTACTTTTCTTAGTGATCCCATTATGAGAAAGATCATGAATGAACCTACAGCTTTAGGGATGTGGAAAGCATTGGAAAGAGACTATCAAACAAAGTCATTGCCAAACAGAATATTCTTGAAAAAGAAATTTGCATGCTACAAGATGGAGGAGGACAAATACATTGAGGAAAATGTTGATGATTTTCTTAAAGTCATTGCAGATTTGGCAAGTCTGGAAATAGTAATTCCAGATGAAGACCAGGCTATACAACTCTTATCAGGTCTTCCTCCATTATATGAGCTATTGGTTCATACTCTACAATATGGCTCAAGGAAAGACACCCTCATTGTTAGTGAAGTTGTGAATGTTGCATATTCTAAAGAAAATGATTTGAAGCAAAGGGGTCTACTAAGAAAGGACTCACAACAACCTGAAGGATTGTATGTGGAGAATAGAGGAAGAACAGACAAAAGGAATGGTGGAGGAAACAAGAACAAGTCTAGATCAAGATCTAAATCCAAAGGGAAAAATAATGGTAAAGGCGATAAGAATTGTTGGGTCTGCGGAAGTGATAAGCATTGGAAGAGGGATTGCCCTGAGAGGAAAAAGAATTCTCAGCAACCCAGACCTCAGAATGCAGCTAATATGGCTGTAATTCTACCTGAACCAATTGCTTTGACAGCAAGTCTAGTGGCTTTCCAAGGAGAATGGGTATTGGATTCAGGGTGCACATTCCACATGACACCAAGAAAAGAACTTCTGTTAGACTTTGAAGAGTTTGAAGGAAACAGAGTATTAATAAGAAACAGAGTACTAATGGGAAACAACACTCATTGTACTGTCAAAAGAAAAGGGAAAATTGACCATTGAAAATCCTGATGGAACTCTAGTTACTCTGAGCAACGTAAGGTATGTGCCAGAAATGGGAAGAAACCTAATATCCTATGGACAACTAGAGCAAGAAGGGTGTAAGTACGCAGGTGGAGACTTTATGGTTAAATTCTACAAAGGTGATCAAAAGGTTTTAGCTGGGAAGTATCAGGATGGTTTGTATTATCTGCAAGGAAATGTAAGGGAGCCACAGGCTAATACTGCAGATATCCCAGGGGATAAAACAAAACTATGGCATAGAAGATTAGCTCATATGAACATCAAGTCAATGAAGTATCTAGAATCAGAGGGATATTTGAAACAGGGAGAGCTAAAGGAATTAGGCTTATGTGAATCATGTGCCATGGGAAAATCACACAAACAAAGTTTCAAGGGAGCTAAGCATACCACAGAAGATGTTTTAGCGTATGTCCACTCAGACCTATGGGGTTCTCTTAGTGTGACACCAAGTCTATCTGATGCAAGATACTTCATCACATTCATAGATGATTTTTCAAGGAAAGTTTGGATTTACTTTCTGAAGTCTAAAGATGAGGCTTATCAAAGTTTTCTGGATTGGAAGACTTTGGTAGAAAATCAAACAGGAAAAAGGATAAAGTGTCTAAGGACAGACAATGGATTGGAATTCTGTAATTCCAGGTTTGACAAGTTATGTAAAGTCTCAGGGATTAAGAGACACAAAACTTGCCCCTATACTCCTCAACAGAATGGAGTCTCTGAAAGGATGAATCGTACTATAATGGACAAAGTAAGATGTATGCTCACAGAAACAGGCTTAGAAGGAAGTTTATGGGCTGAGGCAGCATCTACAGCTGTCTACATTATAAACAGATCACCTACATCATCTATTGACTTTGCAATACCAGAAGAGGTATGGAGCAAAGTAAAGCCAGAGTACAAACATTTAAGAGGGTTTGGATGCATGGCCTATGTTCATACTATCAAAGACAAGATAAGTCCAAGAGCATCCAAAGGAATTTTCTTAGGTTATGCAGATGGTACTAAGGGTTACAGAGTTTGGCTTCTAGATGAGATGAAGGTTGTCATTAGTAAAGATGTAGTGTTTGATGAAACAAGCTTATACAAGAACCTGACATCAGAGACATTCCATCAAGAAAACTCAGAGTTTAAAAGGATAAAGAAGAAGGTAACCTTTAACATCAATCTAGAAGAAATACTGGGGGAAAAAGATAGACATCAAGATACTCAAACATCTGGTGGAGATACTTCTGGTGGAAGCTGTAGCAGTCAGAGGAATAGTCAAAGGGTAGATGTTGAAACAGACACTAAGAAGGATGATGAGGAGGAAGACACTCAAAAAAATTGAGTCTCTTGATGAGGATCTCAGTGACTATCTATTGGTCAGAGATAGAGCAAAAAGGATTTCAAGACTACCTTCTAGGTTTGAAGATGATGACTTTGTTGCTTTTTCTCTTAATAGTGCTGAGATAGTAAACATTGAGGAGCCAAAGAACTTTCAGGAAGCTAGACAGAGCAATGAAATTGATTTATGGGATTCAGCTATGGATGAAGAGATGGACTCACTCTGCAAGAATTTTACCTGGACACTTACAGATAGGCCAAAGGATCAAAAGGTCATAGGCTATAAATGGGTGTACAGAATAAAGCCAGGTATCCCAGGGGTAGAGCAGCCTAGACATAAAGCTAGGCTGGTGGTTAAAGGATTTGCACAAATGGAAGGGATTGATTACAATGATTTATTTGCTCCAGTGGTTAAACATGTTTCAATAAGATTGTTAATGTCTGATGTAGTCAACAGAGACTTGGAATTGGAGCAAATGGATGTTAAAACAACTTTCTTATATGGCAATCTCAAGGAAAAGATTTATATGAGTCAGCCTGAGGGTTATGTCAGAAAAGGACAGGAGGATAAAGTGTGTCTTCTACGGAAATCTCTCTATGGATTGAAAAAATCTCCAAGAGAGTGGAATCGTAGGTTTGATTCATTTATAATAAAACATCACTACAGGAGAAGTGAGTATGATCCATGTGTTTATCTATGTGGGAAGACATTAGATAAAATGGTGTATCTACTCCTTTATGTAGATGATATTTTGATTGCAGCTAAAGACAAGTATGTGATTGAAAAGTTAAAGGAAGTGCTAAGTTCAGAATTCTCTATGAAAGATCTAGGACCAGCTAGAAAAATTTTGGGGATGGATATCTATCGTGAAAGAGAAAAAGGTATACTCATTCTTTCACAAAATGAGTATTTAGCAAAGGTTCTGAAGTTGTTTGGGATGTGGGATTGTAAGTCTGTTTCTACTCCTCTAGGACCTCAGTTCAAATTGCAAAGTTTAACTGAAGAAGAGCTACTAGAACAGTCTAAGGAGATGGAAAGTGTACCTTATGCCAGTGTCGTGGGTAGCCTTATGTATGCTATGGACGGCTCCAAGCCACACATAGCATATGATGTGGGAATGATTTGCAGGTACATGGAAAAAACTGGAAGAAGTCATTGGTTAGAAGTCAATTGGTTAATGAGATATGTAAAGGGAGCTCTAGATGTGAACTTAACTTTTACAAGGGAGGATGACATCAAGATCAGAGGTTATTGCGACTCAGACTTTGCTTCAGGCCTAGACAGATGCAGATCAATCACAGGAAATGTGTTCACTGTGGGTGGGAACACAGTGAGCTAGAAATCAACACTTCAAAAGGTAGTGGCCCTGTCAACAACATAAGCAGAGTATATGTCATTATCAGAATGTGTTAATGAAGCTATATGGTTAAAAGTTATCTGCGAGGAAATGGGTTTTGATCAGGATGCAATAGAGATAAATTGCGATTCTCAGAGTGCTATTCATCTAGCTAAAAACTACATGTATTCAGGGAGAACAAAGCATATAGCGGTAAAGTATAACTTCATAAGAGAAGTTATAGTTGAAGGTGTTGTGGAAGTAAAGAAGATACATACAACTAAGAATCCAGCTGATATGCTAACTAAGACACTACCTTGTGAGAAGTTCGAGAAATGCTTGAGCAAGCTCAAGATCGTCAAGGCCTGAGATGATCTGAAGTCGCTGTCACCGGAGAATAGGGAGACGGTGATTAGTCTTAGAGGAAATTGAGACAGGATTAAGGTGAAAGAGTTAAATTTCCTTGCTCCAGGGGTGAGGCTGACGGATGATAAAGCTAGGAGAACAGGTGGAGCAAGAAGGGGTTCGTGTCTGGTGAGGATTAGACACGGTGGTTGCTGGGATCGGGAAAGAGGATCAAGGGTTTCATTTCATCATCTGGAGAAGCTTACGAGGTGTTTTCGTAAGAAGGAGAGAGAGAAGAGAGAGAAATATAAATAGATCAAGGTGGAGTTTTGTTGAGTTTGATCCAATTAGTTTTGGGTTTAACATTGATACAAGCCCAAAAGAGAAGATACAGAGAAGAAGAAAATGGGCTTATCACTAAAAAGGCCCATGTCGAAGATGCATAAAAACAGAGGAGAAAAAGTAATAACAGAATTATAACAAACTTTGTTTCTTCTTCTTCAATCTTCGTCTTCTTCTTGCTGGTGAGAGAGAGATCACCATTGTTGTAATCTTTAAGATCTTGTAAACTCTGAGATAGTGAATTACCAGGTCCCGATCCTGAAGAGAGATGTACCCATGGTTTTGGGGAACTTTATAAAATCTTGTGTGTGATCTTATTCTTCTTTCTTTGATCGTGAGAGGTGTGAGTTGCAAATCACAAATTTGTGATCGAGAGAAATACTAAGATCAGGTTAGAACAACAAGGTGAATCTTTTCGATTCTTCAACACCCACCAATTCTGATGTATGAACTAACAAAAGTCATTCACTTATTGAACGAAAAGGATAAAATAAAAAACAAGTCACCAAGCCCATTTCTTCACCGTTGTAACATGGAAGATTGAGGAAATTGAGAGCATCAAAACGCCTAACTCCAGTAAACGATAAAGATTGTCGCTTCACAAGAAGCCGAAAATAAACGATAAGACAGTCGCTCTACAAGGAGCCGACAACATCTCAAAAGCTTAAAAATCATCGCTAAAACAAAAAAAAACTAACAAGGAATAAAAATGCAAGAGGGTCCACTCACAACGTCGGCGGCAAGCCACCGAACGTCGGAGCAAGCTCCCAGAACAGCAAACAAATCAGAGAAAACGAGAGAAGAGACGGCTAGGGATTTTTTAGTTTTTATGTATCAGGCCATTTCCCAAGATTTTTTTGTCAAAATTTCTACGAAACTTTGTCGGGTGTTTACTCTAGAAACCGAAAAAAGACTTGATACTTATTCATAAATTTTCATTTCTAGTACTTTGACTACATGAAATACCAATAAATATCCAAAACATATCCTAAAATGCTCAAAGAAAATACTCAAAAATACTCTAGGTACCTAGAATCATCCAAAAATACCTGGCATACCTTTAAAATAAACAATAATATGGAATATATACTGTAATTTTAGATTTTTGAATTATTTCAAATATAAATATAAATAATGTTTTCGGTTATATAATTATATTTCGATCAAATTCGGCTCTCTGTTAAGTTTAGCTTTAGCTCCAACTCGTTTCATATTGAGATTATGATCCGTTTTAGATATTATGTCGGCTCTGGTATGAGTTGGGTTTGAATGTTTTGATTTGGCTTTGTTTTAGTTCTTCAGATCTGGATACTATGTTCATCCTTATTCTCAGTGTTGTGCCTACCTAGCAAGAGCTCAGAGGCAAAGCTAGAAAATGATTACTATTATGAAACAAAATTTACATAATTAAAATATACAAAATATAAATATTATAATTATAATATTATTTTAAAATTTCTTTTACAAAAATACAAATAGTTTTTATTAAGTAAAAATGAAATGTAAATATTCGACATCAAAATTTTATCCATGATATTTTTTATGATTAATTAAAATGTAAAATAAGAAAATAATTTTTTAAAACTCATAAATAACATGTAGCAGCAAAAATATATATATAAACATAAGGATTAAAATCTTTTTGATAAAGCATGAAACGTGTGAGTTAAAAAAGAATAAAATTATTTACGTATCGAGAATTAGGACCAAGTCCAAACAATAAGATGTAGATTATATTGATAATAAATATGTGCACGTTAGCGGCGAGAAAAGCGGAAAAAAAAAGGGATTGGCTTTGGGCTCTTTTCCGGTGTTCTGGTGCTCCATCACCGGCACTGTGAGAGGAGCTTGGATGTGCGTGTGTATGGTTCTAGCCTTTTCTTAGTTTCTTTGGTGTTGGTCGAGATTGAACTAGACGGAGAAGAAGAGATTTAATTTTCGGTTTTGGTTTTGTGGTGATCTAGCTTCTCTACCGTAATCTGGTGCTCGTGTAAGCCAAGTTGGTGGTGTGCTTTCGGTCACTAATCATGAAGTAGAGTTGGATCTGGTTGGGTGAAGTTTCATGTATCGGGTCAGCCTCTCTGCTTGGTGTCGGTGGTTTTTTTCCACCAGTCTTGCGGATGTACTTCCAGATCTGAACGGATCTCATACGAGTCATCTTGAAGATGGTTTCACCAGATCATTTGGACCTATGGGGCGGTTCATCTTGATCCGCAAACGTCTTCGTTCTTCACACTAGTAAAAAACGAGCTATAGCCACGAAAGATTTTGTGGCTATAGGATCGTAGCATTTTTTGTGGAAAAATCATTCATATATGATGGCTCAGGTTTTCACCCAAGAAATCACTGCAAACGTACAGTTAAGCACGTTGTAGTGGTTCGGGTATCGAATCCACAAAGACCAATGTGTACTAAGAACTATTGAATCAAATACGGGCTAAGACGGAAAAGAAAGTTTGGAGGTTGAAAACTAAATTCGCAAAACAAGAAAGAAAGCAATGCAAACAAGAGTTGTAAATCAATTTGGGGAAG
>OVAN01009132.1:330-17290 GCA_900406275.1 Anastatica hierochuntica | reverse complement strand
CCTTGTAGTTAGGTATAGGTGAATAGAGCTCCGTCACGAGAGTGGGTTGGTTGATAATGAACGGATCCTTGACCGAGGAAAAGCTTCAACCCTCTAATAAAGTCTTAGGAAAGTCATTACTTGCTTAGATTGAACCCGAACCAATGGCCACAATCTTGAGATCCATCTTTATCTTATTGCTTTCAAAGTCATTTACTTATTGCTTTTACTTATTTCTTTCTTTTTATGCTTATTGTTCATGATCACCCAATTGCTAGGATAGATCTAGTAGAGACTTGTGACACCTCTAACTAGGTTGCCCCTAGACTAGTACTTCTAGTTGGATTCTCTTTGCTTAAGCTCTTCCTAAACATTTCAATCCTTTGACGATACCTTACATACTACAACTAGACCCCGTTAATTTTGCGGGCTAGGAGCGGTAGTTAGGTTTTACAAATTTTTAAAACTCGTTCCGACAACAATGATGAAGGGCCGATGGGGTCTTTCCCATGTTTCCTCCGGGATGGCTCTTGGTATGAAGCTCTCGGTGGTTGCATCCCATGCTCGTGCGATTCCTGGATTCCGAAAGGAGGAAGCGCAACCGAGTGCCTTGGTTGCTGATCTCCATGGCAACTCAAGTCTTCATCTTCTTTTTCTTCCTCACTTGAAGAGGCGTAGAGGTTGTATTTTTCATTTTTCTTCATTCTCCTCCACAACCGCTTAATGAAATTCCCTTGTTTTCTTATGACCTTGTCTTGGTCATTTACCTTCCTTTCCAATTATATTTTGTACTCACTTCTTTGGTAACCCTCTTGTAGTTCTTGTTGTTGGTACTCGATGTTGAAAAAATCTTCTTCTTCTTCTTGGTTCGGTGGTATCTCGTTGGGGTCGGACTTGTAGAGTCGTGACTCACTTGGTAAGGAGTGACAATTGACAAGTAGATGTTGAGGGAGACGGAATGAGAGGTTCTCTTCCTTTGTCGCGGTCCTGTGATCTTGTAGTGGCAAGAAGAACACTTGTCTTTGCCTCTCTTCATCTATGAATAAGTAGATCATCCAGACATTTGTATATCCGTGGTAACCACAAAGAAATTTCTCCTTCACTAGATGGCCCATATCCATCTTCCTTTCTCCTCTTAATCTCCGAAACTCTTCAAGATTAACTCCCACATGGAGAAACTACGGAGTGAGGAACACGCCAATTCAGATCAAAGGCTTTCTCGTGGTCCTCAACTCTTCATGGTAGTCTAACATCTCGGAGATGAAGACACCTCCGTTGTTGACATTGTTTCCCTCGAGGTCTTCTATTATGTCCCCACTTGGTCCCTTCATAACCGTCTTGACAATTTGGAATAGCAACTTTAAACTCAAGGGGCTCACTATTTTTAGGCGAGCTTCTCCCCACAAGGGTGTTTCCAAGAAACTCCAAAAGGTAACGAATGGTTGGCTTTTGAACCTTTGGTAGCTTGGCCGAACCTTCCTCATATGATCCAAGTGTTATTCTCTCCCAAAGTATCCATGATTCAAGTCCATACCCATAACCAAAATCTTCTTTTGTTGGATCGGAACCATACACTTGACATATCCTCAAGGAGTACCTTGTAAAAGTTCTCCTTGATTCTAAATGTGAGGTACACGACACTTTCATATGGACCACGTCCTTGTACCATGCTAACCGTTTAGAGGAACTGGAGAGTGGGGTGATGGTAAGTTGGATGGTTCATTAATAGAATGTTCCCCATGTCCATTTTCCTGACCAAGTACTTTACTTGAATGTGAATCTCCATCTCTCTCAAAATGTTCTCATGCGCCCAAGTAGTTCCAATGACCTTGGCATTATCTTGGAGATGCAAGTAGAGGCTTGTCTCCTCATCGTACCAACTTACGTAGGTGACATTTGCTTGTTCATTTGAAGCCATTTTTAGGATCTACAAAAGATAGTAGATATCGTGATTTCAAAATTTCTTTAACAAATGAACGTAAAGGTTTAAGAAGGATTTAGCTTTGAATAAAGTTTAAACATTCAAGAGAAAGTTATATTAATTCTTGATTTGTAGCAAACTTTCTTAACCAAAACACTCAATCTAAATGCCATATCAAATGGATGCACATGGACCGAAATTTTTCTTCAAAAGTCATAAAAATATTTGGCCACTCCTAAGCTTAGAATTTTCAAAATATCACAAGTAACCGAATGATGCATATGTCATGAGTAAGATGCCTATAAGATTCACAAAGAGAATATCCATTTAAATCATTCAAAGACCTTAACTAAATCCGGATAAGTGTGCACTTAATATAATTTATCCAAATTCAATGGTAATGAACAATGCTCAAGGTTTTCAACAATGAAAAACAAGCAAAGCAAGCTTCATATCAACATAACAATGCAATGGCTAATTCAATGAAGGATCAAAAGCAATCTTTTTAGCTCATGAAAATGGAAAATTCCAAGCATCAAAGGACATTATTCAAAAATCGTAAACTCTTTGAACTCTTCATGTAATTCAAACATATGCACCCTAAATTCAACCTAAGAACCAATGAACTAATTTCCCCTAAAATTCTCTCAAGAATACTATTCATGAGCACTATTCATCAAGAAAAACAATCCATGAGTCAAGTAATTCTAGTTATTTTTAAGAAGATCTAATCCACGTAAACTCAACAACTAAGCTCTAGCTACCAAGATAACTCACAAACAACATCTAACTCGCTTCTTCTCAGGAAAATCGAAAATCATCATCAAGAAGAGAAGAAGTTTTTATCCATACCTTTGGTTTCTTGATGCAAATATGAATGTGAGAAGTAGAGAGCTTGTGAAATGCATGCAAAAATGGATGATTCTTGTGAAAAATCTCAAAGTTTCTCTCAAAGCTCTCAAGAACACAAAAGCTTAGCTTAAAATGATGAAAATGTCGATGGTGCAAGCTAAGAGAGAGAGAGCTTTTGTTTTTTCAAACACATGTGCCATTCATGTTTAAGTGTCCAAGTTGGTGAAATCCTTGGGGATTGTAACTATCCTTGGGGATTAACCCTTGAGTGTTTGTTTCATTCTTTATCATTCCCAAGTCTCTGTGGGGCACATCTTCTTTGAGATCTTCATCACGAAACAAATCCCAAACTCCATCCTTCCCCAAACTCTCATAGACTTTTTCGTGAATCCTACCCTTTTTCTTCGGTTCCCTTAGGTAAATCGTGCCACAAAAAGCATTGTCCCTATCGAGTTTAAGCATTGGATAGGAGACTCCTTCATTAACTCTTTTCAAGATGATATCTTTAGTATCAAAGTCTATTGAAGCTTCGGTAGTAAGGAGGAATGACGTTCATAAGATCATTGGGAATTTTGGCTTGGTTGGACTTAGTATCCACAACCAGAAAGTCACACTTAATAAGTGTATTGTTGAGTCTTAGCTCAACGTTCTCTAGTCTTCCCATAGGAGTCTTTTTAGATGCATCTCTTAGTAAGATGAGATCCGCTCCTCTCATGATCTTGTATTGTAATCCAAGTTCTTTCACACGGTCTAGTGAAATGACATTCAAACTAACAACGGTGTCTGCCAAAGCATCCTCAATATGGTAATCCTTAAGATCACATGGAATTATAAACTTTCCTTCATCATTACTCTTCTCTAGAGTCTTTTTAATGACTCTAGTTTTCGGAACACCATTATCTCTCATGATCTTCTCAACTTTATCTCGTTGGGAAATGGCCTTTTCCATCTTCTTCTTGACAATTCATTTGTCTTTGCTTCTTCTTCCCATTCCTTGGGAATGTCCAAAACACCTTTCTTCTTGAGTTCTTTGTAATGCAGCTCAAGGATTTTCTTCTTGAAGCGTTGAGGGCATTTGAGTGTGGACTTAAGAACCGGAAGACTCAAGATGGGAAAGTTTTCTCACTCACCTCTTCACCTCTAGGCATATACCTAGGAATCTTTACCTTTTTCTTAAATGTCTCATCCCTTGAGACATTTGGTTTTTCTTCTTCCATGAAGCATTCATCCTTCTTAGCTTCATTGACAAATTCTTCCTTAGTAGCCTTATCAACAAACAAAGACTCTACTTCTTCTTTCTCAAACTCGACATCTCCCTTAGCCAAAGTAGTGTCCTTCTTCTCAACATCCTTTCCAATTAGAGCACTTGTTTCTTCAATTTCAAGGTCAAATTCGGCATGACCTTTCTTAACAATCGGGTTCCCAACCAAATCCACATCCAAGCAATCAACAATCTCACCAAGAAGATTCAAAAATAAATTCTCAAAATCATCAATAATCTTCTCCACTTCCAGAGTAAACACAATACCATCCCATGGTTTAGGAGTGTTGACAATTTTTTCTAAGAAAGCATTGCAAAAGTTCTTGCTAGGCTCTCCTTTCTCTTTAGCTACTCCTTTTCCTTTACGATCCGAGATCACTTGTTGGAATTAGGAATCTATGACCTTAACATGTGAAGCAAGAGCTTCATGCTTGATGTTCATGTCTCGGTAGATAGACTCTATCTTCACATTCATCTCCCCCAAACTTCTTGTTGAGCTCGACTTTTGTCTCATTTTGTCCTTCTACTAGCTTCTTAAGTATAACATGATTCTCTTTTTCTTTGGTATGACCGACTTGATGTTGAGGCTTTTTGTAGTAGCCTTGCTCAGATTGGTATTGGTACCCTTGTTGGTTAGTCTTGGGAGGATAAACTTGATCTTATGGATTCTTCACATTAGTGCTTCGGTAAGATAAGTTGTTGTTGTTGATAGGCTTGTATCCTTGGTTGAAGGCTTTTTGGTAGTACCCTCCTTGGATGTAGCTCACTTCTTCTTGGTTCTCACCCTCTTGTCCTTCAACTTCGGCTTCCGCAAAGTGAACACTTCTTCTTGTTTGTTGAATGAGCCTATCAACCTTCTCACTAAGCTCCCTGATCTTGTCTTCCTTACATCTCGTGCTTCTCACCGTTCTATCATAATCATTTCCATCACAATTATCGCTTTGGGTGAGTTTGTCTATGAGTTTCCCTCCTTGATCGGCGGAAAGACTAGCAAAGCTTTCCATGGAGGCGGTGTTCAAAGCCAAGCGGTACTTCTCATGGATACCTCTATGGAAGATTTGAATTAAGTTGCCCTTGGTGATACCATGCTGAGGACAACTCCTTATGTACCCATTGAAGCGTTCCCAAGCTTCATAAAGTGATTCTATTCCTCCTTGCTTGAAGGTAGAGATCTCATTCTTTATCTTTTCCATCCTTTGGGGCGAGAAGAACTTAGCCAAAAATCTCCTTTTACACTCGTCCCATGTTATGATAGAAGATGTCACGCCGCCTTTCTCCCATTGAGATGCTTTGTCTTCTAAAGAGAATGGAAAAAGTCAATTAGATGATGTCCTCCGGCACTCCATTAATCTTTATTGTTTCTGTTAACCTTTCAAAGTTGTCCAAGTACTCTAGAGGGTTTTCCAACGCAAGACCAAAGAATCTAGCATTGTGCACCATATTGATCAAGCTTTACTTGATGTCAAAGTTGTTCTTGCGGATTGGTAGGAGTCTTATACCCATCCTTGCGCCATTAGTGAATGGCTCATTGTCTTCTCCAATCTTTGATTCTTCTTTAGGGAGATGGAATGGACAGTTCCCCTGTCCTCTTGACCAACAAAATTCCCATGATTAGGAGGGGAAAATCGCTCTTGTTGAGGGTTCTCCATAGGTGGCGGATTCTCTTGTCCAACTTCTTGATTCTTACCCAATCTTCTTAGATGGGCTTGTCTTTCTCTAGCTCTTCTTTGTCTTGATTGTTGTCTTTCAATTATTGTTGGATCAATGTCAAGAAGTCTTGTATTTGGCTCACTTCTTGATCTTGCTATTATGTACCTTCACAAATCAAAGGAAATACACAAAAGAAAGTTAAAAACTTAAATTAAAAAAGCAAAAAGATAAACCCTAGTCCTTGAATCCTAGAAATCTCTTTGAAGATTCTAGCTAGAGCCTAAATCCCCGACGACGACGCCAAAGCTTGACGTGATTTGGTTTGTTGAAGTTTAAAATTTATAAACCTAAACCCTACTTTCAATCCCGTAAGAGAACAATGTCAATTGTAGTACTTTAGGGTCGTCCAAGGATTTGAAGGTTTGACTAGTAGAACCTAAGAAAAGGTAATATACTAAGAATCCTAGTCTAGGTGGTCGATTTAGATGAGGATTTTCATGGGTCTCCACTAAATCTAATCATCAACAAGGCCAAACATAATGAAAAAGCATAAAAGAAAGCAATAATTTGAAAAGAAAATAAGTAAAGCAATAAAGGAGTGAACTTGGATGTAAACAATAAAAAGGTAGGATCTTAAGATAATACTAATGGGTTTAGGGTCGATCTAGTGATGTGATGGACTTGGGTAAGGCTTTATTAGAGAATTGAAGCTATTCTTAGGCCAAGGATCCCTCTATTATCGATCAACCTACTCTCGTGGCGAAGATCTATTCACCCATACACGTTACAAGGCTCAACTCTCGTTTGTTTCCTATCTAAACATGTAAGTGATAGTGTTCATCAAGCCCTTCTAGTCATTTAACACCTTGATGTACCATTGGGAAAACTACTCTCGTAGCTCAAAGTGAAAAACATAGATCCAATTCTCTCAAGCATTTCATCGAACACTTTCTATGCGTCAATGAGCAAGCAATGAACTTTAAAGGACTAAACTAGATCTAGTAAGAATCTATGTCTATGCCAAAATCTAGCTTAATCATCAATCACAACCCTAGATCTAATCTTAGCCTACCATATCTCAAGATCGAAGAAGGATCTACTCACTAAGAGTCATGAAAATCCAAATACAAGAGTTTAGTCTTTGAGCTCCCATGTTCTTAGAAATAGATATAGAGAAAGATATGAAAAGAAAAGATCCAAATCCACTCAAAAGTATCAAGAAGTTATTATAATAGTTTAGATCTCAAAATAGATGAAACAAAAGTAAAGTTGATAAAAAGTTCATCAAACTTATGTTCTTGGTTAACTTAAGAAACTATTTATACTAAAAGGAAGGAGTATGAGTGTCCTAAAAGGATTTCTTCACGTAAAGGTAGGCATTCGTCGTCAAAAGGTATGCTACCATCGACCAAGAGGTCGACAATAGCTCACCTTGGGCAGCAAAGCTACCAAAGGAGGCAACTGTCGACCCAAGGTGACTCACTGTCGACCTAGGAGTCGACAACTGGCCACCTTGGCAGTTTGTTGTCTCTTCTTCCTCCTCTTGAATGCTCTAATTGATCCCAACTTCTCCCATAGTATTTAGATTTCTTTTTCTTGATTCCTTAGCTCCAAATCCATCTTGAATCCACCTCTAGAGCCTCCATAAATTCATCTCAAAGTTGTACCTGCAAATGCAAAGAAATGATATGCAAATGCAATATGATCCTAAACTAGACTCTACACTCAAACTTATGGATTCTAAGACTTATATTCAATATTTACAACCCACATGTGGATGAAACTAATCTAAAATGCATCAAAATATGCATGAAAATATGTACGCATAAGGTGCATGTACGGGGAAATTCCTTAGGTGGACAATCTTAAAGAGACAGTTGTTAACAAGATGATGGCCTTGATATCATAAATTACCTCACTTTTTTCATATACCTTATTTTATATACCATTATTTTAAAGCTTGTGTGTGGGGGGGGGGTGCTCATCTTTTTCGGCCAAGGGTTACACTAAGCAGGTCATACATAATTATGACTGCAGAGTGAAAGAGTTTGAGCCAATGTTGAGGACCACGTACTAGAACTCTGGAAGGTAGAAGAGCCGGATAAGAGGAAGGTTAGTTTGGTCCAAGGCCAAGTTTGAATTGATCACATATAGGAAATAACTACTTGGCACGTAATAGGAGGCTCGAAGAGCCTTTAATGAAGGCTTGTGCACCACGACTAATAGTGATGGAGTGAAGGAGGAGCTGACCAAGATTTTTGAAGAACGTAATGTTTGGACTCGTGAAAAGAACGAGCTCGAAAATATTCATCTATAAGATGAATAAGCTTAGGCACTATCGACATGAGTTCATTCAGACAAAGAGGGTTGATATTCAAAGTCTTAATCCGAAATATATCACTGCAAGTGCACAGCAAATGTAGTAGTATAGATGAGATCATATCCACAGAGACCAGTTACACACTCCGACTAGCTACTTGATTCATAATCTTAGGTTGATAGACTCAATGAGAGTTGATTTTGAAATATGAAAACTCTTAGATGAACAAAATATCTTTAGCTAATGGGAGTTGATGTTAAGATATTTTGTGAAAATATTAAACCCATTATTAATGCATGTTTAGTCCTTTTAAATTCAACGAGAGTTAGTTTTTATTGTTCTAAACAAAGAGATTAAATACTCCGGGTGGAGGTTTGTTTGTTTCAATGATTTGAGTTCAAGAACGTTGCTCCATTATTGACCTGTCTAATTTCTTTATTTATCAATCATGTCCTATGCAAATTTCCTATTTTCTAGCGCTTTAATTCATTGTTTTTACATCTTTTTATTTGTTTTATTTTCATTTGCATTCACAAGAACAACCTCACCATTGTGTCTTTCTAGCTTGACTTGAATTTGAGAATTGAAGTACGAACTTGTCCTTTGTGGATTCGATCCCGACTTTTACTACTGTGATTTGTTATACACTTGTTGTGTGAATTTAGAGTTAAAATTATGAGTATCCGTTATACCTTTACGAGGCATTGTCTTCGAATGTAACTTATGCTTCCCTCTTCTGAAGTTGTTTATTAATTATTTTTGGGTGCACAACAACGCCTTCACCTAGTTGACTAGGGCAGCAGTTTGTAACATGGTGGGAGTGTTCGTGGTTGGATTAAAGTTGAATATCAAGGTAAATCATCGGGCTTTTGACAAAATAATAATATAAAACTAACTCTTTCAATGAAGGAGCCTTCTATATGGTGCCAAATCTCAGAGAAAGCTCATACCGAGAGAAAGAGATACAAGATCACTAATTGGCATACTCAATTCTCTAATGCTAAGATTAACGAGTCAGCAATCTCGCATGACAGGGAGATATATATGACAAAGTGGGTTCATGTGCTTGGTAGAATGCCCTTATTTTCTCTTACAATTTTCATTTTTTGCATGTTTACTGGGTCGTCTAACTCTTGATTGTTTAGTTCTTTATTGGTGTAGTTTGGTACATTCCAAGTCTTCCTTTTTCAGATCACTTCTTGGAGAACCTTGAACATCTACAGAAACTTAGTCAATAGTTGTGGCCAGAGATCTTCGAGTCCCAACTATAAAAAGTCCTGGATCACTTAGAAAAAGATGAACGTCCTTTTTCTCAGTTTAAGCGCGTGGAGTGAATTTGTCTTTTAACTTTATGTTTTTCACAAATGAACCAAGTCGTTTTAAGTAAAGAATGTTGCATTAGCTAAGTACAAGAGGAAAGGAGGCGGCATACACCAATTTTATATGTTCCAATACAAATCAACCGATTTGAACTTGTTGACCACAACAAATCCGTTCCTTTAATCATCGCTCTAGAGTAGAAACTGATCAGATGGCGTTGGTTTCACGTAGCAGCGATACTTAGTCGAAAGTAATCTTGACGGCCCAACAAAGAGGAGCTGATGGAGGGTCAGCTCTTGAGGGTTTCGTGCCTTCGACTATCCTTTTGAAGGATTTGGATGAGATCAGGACGAAACACTATAACACCACCAAACCATTCTAAAAATAGGCCGACCAGAGATGTCACAAGTTAATAACCTAGAGAAAGTCGTCCATGGGTTGAAAGAATCACAACGTGCTATATTTGTTGCACGATGTATAGCACGCTACACAAATGGTTTACTTACCCACTGTAGTCAACTAATTCTAATCTAATAGTTTTCTTTATAATATAGTCATACTCATAGAATAGACATCATAGTTAGCTACATCGGATGTTTACTATGACATAGCGTGCTATCGGTCCTGCACGATGTATAAATCATTATACAATGCTTAACTTACTCGTTGTAGTCAACTAATTCTATTCGCATACATCCCTGTATTATAGAGTGAAATTTGATCATATACTACTTAATTTGGTTCTTTCTGAATGCCAGCGATGCAGGAATCCGATAGAGGACGATGGTGAGTTACGTACATCAGATATTCATTGTGATATAGCTTGCTATTTATTCTGCACTATGTATAACATGCTATGTATATCACTCGCTATATAGGCAACATAGTTAGCTACACCGTCCAGTGTTATTATATCACACTGTTTAAAGTGCGTTATCATTTTTATAAATATTTATGTATTTTCGTTTACTTCGTTATAGCGTGCTATATTTGCCATCGATGCAAGAATCCGATAGGGGACGATGGGGAGTTACGTACTTCAATTTTTCCTTGTGATATAGGTTGATATGTATCCTGACGATGTATAGCATGATATGTATACCACTCGCTATATTGGCAAGATAGTTAGCTACATCGTCCAGTGATATTAGATTTATAGCACGCTACACAAATGGTTTACCTACCCACCATAGTCAACTAATTCTGATCTAATAGTTCTCTGTATAATATAGTCGTTCTCATAGAATAGACAGCATAGTTAGCTACAGCGGATATTCACCATGACATAGCGTGCTATCGGTCCTGAACGATGTATAGCAGGCTATACAATGGTTAACTTACTCGTTGTAGTCAACTAATTCTGTTCGCATACTTCCCTATATTGTAGAGTCACGCTCATATTTTATCATATACTATTTATTGTTCTTTCTGAATGCGTTGATGCAAGAATTCGTTAGAGGACTATGGAGAGTTACATACTTCAGGTATTTATTGTGATATAGCTTGCTATGTATCCTGCACTATGTATAGCATTTTATGTAAATCACTCGCTATATAGGCAACGTAGTTAGCCACATCGTCGAGTGATATTATATTACGCTGTTTAAAGTTCGTTATCATTTTTATAAACATTTATGTATCTTCGTTTATTTCTATATAGAACGCTATACAAATGGTTTACTTACCCACCGTAGTCAACTAATCGCATGATGTATAGCATGCTATGTATATCACTCGCTATATAGACAACATAGTTAGCTACATCGTCCATTGATATTATATCACGCTATTGAAAGTGCGCTATAATTGTTATAAACATTTATGTATTTTCGTTTACTTGGATATAGCGTGCTATATTTGCTGCACGATGTATAGCATGCTACACAAATGGTTTACTTACCCACCTTAGTCAACTAATTGCATGATGTATAGCATGCTATGTATATCACTCGCTACATAGGCAACATACATCGTCGAGTGATATTATATCATCGTTGTTTATTTGCTACACTATGTATAGCATGCTATACAAATGGTTTCCATACACACCGTAGTCAACTAATTCTGATCTAATATTTCTCTGTATAATATAGTCATACTCATAGAATAGGTAGCGTAGTTAGCTACAAGAGATATTTACTAAGACATAGCATGCTATAGGTTCTGCACGATGTATAGCACGCTATGTCTGACGGTCGGGAGAGTTATCTCGAAGTGATGCTTTAATTAGTTGATTTATTGTCTCTGCAAATCATCATGCGATCTTTCCACGTCTTTTATCCTCACTCGCACAATTCCATAAAGTCACTCCCGGGAAGGTCACACATCCTAATAGCGCTCAACCAAAAGCACTTTGGTGATATAAATAGTTAAATCAATCATTTTATATTCTCTTCACACACCACTTTGTGTCCATAAACTGATGTTTCAGAGGTTTGCTCTTTACTTTTTTCCTATTAAGGCGTTTTAAAATCTGATTCTACGATGAACATATTTGGAGGATCTCTCTCTTACTGGGAGATTAAATTAGTTTTGATGGATAAAATGAAGATTTGCTTGCTTAAGAAAAGAAGAAATCGTAAAGGGAGGCAAATTGTCAAACTCCGTATGAAACAATCTTGATGAACCACAATTTGATCTTCGTGAATAGATGATATAGGTGAATTGTCTCGTATGATGAAAGATATCATGTTTTAAACGAGAAAAAAAGATAGAATTAATGATAAAAGAAAATCGATTAGACTTCTTTCAAAGAAGCGGATCGATTTCAGATTGGATAAGATCAAAATTACGAGGGCGATCAAGATCAAAATGATTTATGGGAAACTCGTCCAAATTTTACAAGACGACCAATTCCTTATTCTGGACTTGACCATCCTTTCAGGAATTCATAATGGTGTTATACCCTACCGACAACTCATTTTTGTGGCATTATAACCGGTCGACGGGTCAATATCATGACGTTTATGCCGGCCACAGGGTTCATTAGGAAATTTATACCCAATCGAGAAGGTTAGGTAGGTTCAATGGAAAAACATCATCTATACCATAATTAAGAAAACAACTTACAAAGGCGCGAAGGCGAGAAGTCGGATTGAACAACTTAAGAATGTGAGAAATAAGTATCAAAATACGATTATTTTACTTTTTTTTATTTTTTTCTCTTTCATTTTTATTCGAATCATAAAGAGTAAGAAAATTAGATAAAGTTTCGGCCAAGATTTTTGCACATAATCAATGTTACCCATATTTTTCATGGCATTGATTTTGCTCAGATTTTGCACGGGTTCGACCTCTTTCTGAATTTGAACGAAAATAGTCGTACAGATTTTGCCCTAGAATAAATTTTCAAAATATCGTTTTCGTACGAATTTTGCCATCATCAACTTCATCACCGTCGTCATCTTCTCCTTCAAGCGTATAAATGATTTTTTCTTTTGATCAAAAGACTATAACAACAGAAATTTAAACTTTATTTTACGAGGATTGTCTACTTCGTTATCATGAAAAATTTTATATTATGTAAATTTTTATGTTCCTTATTGATACTCAAAAGTCTTATTTATACATAAATAAATAAACTAATCTTGAATATAAACTAAATAAGATAAATCCTAAATAATGTAAACCCACATCAAAACATAAAATCATAAAAGATAAACTCTATTATAATGTGCTCTTTATCTAATACATAATCTTGTTAGGATTATCCTCACAAGGCCTCTGCACTTGCGAAAGGCCTTCTGTTTTGATAAGCGTCTGATTAAAAAGAAGGATTTTGAAGAGTTTCTCAAAAATAGTTGGAGTGCGATGCCTTCGGAAATTGATATTCGTTCAAAGATTAGTGCTTGCAGGAAAACCATTGTTTCGTGAAGCAAGAATGAGTGGATGGTTGGGGAATATAGTATTGATGAGCTTAAAGAGAAAGTTGATAATCTTCATGGGTCGGATGTTGCCACTCCTGAGGAGTTAGCGGCGACTACAACGAAGCTTCATGATGCTATAAAGAATGAAGAGATTTATTGGCGGCAGAAGAGTAGGGCTTTGTGGCTTCGCGAAAGGGATAGAAATACGAGTTATTTTCACGCAAAAAAAAAAAAATGCCAGACACGTAACAAGATTGTGCATCTCAATAATGAGGAAGGGGAGTTGGTTGAGAACGAGGAAGGAATTGTGGCCATTGCCAGAAGGTATTTTCGGCAACTATTTCAGAACTCTAGACAGTTAGCTATTGAAGAGGTCTCTGATGTGGTTCCAACCAAGATCACGACAGCAATTAATGAGGAGCTAACGAGACTGGTGCCGGAGGAGGAAATACGAAAAAGTGTTGTTTGTCATGCATCTTGAGAAAGCTCTGGACCTAGACGGGATGACTATCCTCTTCTATCAACATTTCTAGGACATTGTGAAACAAAATGTGATCCTTATGGTCAACAGATTCTTGACGGAGGTCACCGTTGTACCTAGCTTAAATGAGACAAACATTTTTCTGATACCTAAAAAGGATATAACCTTGAAGATGAAGGAGTTTCGTCCTATAAGCCTTTGTAATGTATCATACAAGATAATTTCCAAATTGCTTTGTCAAAGGCTGAAGAAATTTTTACCTCGTATCATAGCTGAGACCCAGTCGGCCTTCGTCGCTGAGAGATTGATAACTGATAATATCTTGGTGGCTCAAGAGATGTTCCATGGTCTTTGCACGAACCCAGCAGGAAAACATAAGCGCATTGCTACCAAATCGGACATGTGTAAAGCCTATGATCGAGTGGGATGGGATTTTGTAGAGGCAGTGATGTGGAAGATGGAGTTTGCGGAGAAAATGATAGGGTGGATCATGCAATGCATTCGGTCGGTGTCCTATCGTGTTTTGATTAATGGCCAGCCGTGTGGCCATATTATGCTGACGTGAGATTTACGACAAGGAGATCATCTGTCTCCTTTTATCTTCATAATGTATACGAAAGTGCTCATTGGCCTTCTAAAAGAGGCGGAGTGGCAGAGACGCATAACTGGAATGCGAATAGTGAGAGTTAGTCCTCCAGTCTCCCATCTTTTGTTTGCAACGACAATCTCTTTTTTTGCAAGGCGGAGCCCCAAGAATGTTTGGAGATAATGAGGATTTTAGAGGTGTATGTAAAAGCTTCGGGTCAGTGTGTTAACCTTGAGAAATCTTCGATCATGTTTGCTGAAAAGATATCTAATGGTGTCAGAGGGAATCTGAAGACTATCTTGGGTATTCAAAATGAAGGTGGGTTGGGTACGTAGTTAGGTATTCCAGAGGATTTGAGTGGTTCCAAATGTAAGGTCTTCGCCTTGATCAGGGATCGATTGCAGAGCCGAGTGAATATGTGGTCTTCTAATGGCTATCCAAGGGTGGTAAGGAGGTTCTGATTACAGCGATCGCCCTGGCTTTGCCCACATACGTCATGTCCAATTTCCTCTTGCCCCTTGACACATGCGACCAGATAACGAGTGCGATAGCAAGATATTGGTGGAGTTTAGACCCTCCTCATAGGGGTATTCACTGGGCGACCTGAGATAAGCTTTGTGCTTCAAAGGTGGAAGGGGATTTAGGGTTTCGTACCCTCCATGAATTTAATTTGGCTCTTCTGACTAAACAGTTGTGGCGTCTCATTAGATTCTCGAATTCTCTTCTGGAAAGGACTCTCAGGGGACGGTACTATAAGTATTCATCCCCACTTCAGGCCCCTAACTCTGATAGTCCTTCTTATGGATGGTGGAGCATATTGGCTTCCAAGCCGTTGCTTGCTCATGGGCTACGGAAGAAGATTTTCTCTGGTCTTACTACTAGAGTGTGGGAGGATCCCTGGATCCCCACCAGACCTGCTAGGCCGACAAGGGCACGAGTTCTAGTGGTACATCCGTTGATGGTTGTCAGTGATTTTATTGATAGGAATTCAAAGCAATGGGATCTGCAGAAGTTAGAACAATTCATAGAGCTAGAGGATATTCCCCTCATCATGAGTATCGCACAATCATTCCATAGGGATGATTTCTGCTGGCAGCTTACCAATTCTGGTCAGTATACAGTTCGGTCTGGTTACAAGGTTGCTCGGGAAATAATGTCGGAGGAGGTGGGACTTGCGCAACCAAGTCTCAATACTCCGAAGAGTTATGTGTGGAAAATCGATGCCCCGCACAAGATTCGTCACCTTATGTGGCAGATGTTGTCCGAGTACGTGGCGGTGACTCATAACCTAGTGAGTCGTGGGATAAATTGTGCGGACCTTTGTCCGCATTGTGGAGCTCCTGACCAATCGGTATTTCACGCCTTTTTGAGTGTCCATCGACGCTCCAGGTGTGGGCTTTAATTCCTTCCATGTTAGTGCCAGGGGTTTTCCCATAGTCCAGTGTCTATAGCAACATGACTTATCTTTTTTGGAGAGATGGTGGTCAGAGTATGGAAGAAATTGAATCCTACCCATGGATATTGTGGTTTATATGGAAAGCTCACAATGAGCAACTTTTTCAGGGAATTACGTGAGAGACTACAAATCTTATTAGTGATGCCATTTCCGAGTGGCGGGCTTGGGGAGCGGCTCATGATTTGCCGACTACACTGAGAGATGCGAGACACACACGCACACCATATGTTTGCGTAACATTTGCCTGATAGATAGTTCCTGGAAGTTATCAAATACTCATAGTGGATTGGGATGGTCTTTATTTGGAGCCACTGGGGACTGCACCATGTTGGGATCTCGCAATCAGGTCCGGAGAATATCGTCGCTCCATACAGAGATTGAAGCTTTGATTTGGGCGATGCAGAGTATGTCAACCTACTCGGAGGTTAAGGAGTTTGGCACTGATAATATAGATGTTCTTAGCATGATTGCCAATCCTGACGACTGGCCATAATTTGCGACGGAGCTTCAAGCGTTTCAGAGAGAGAGGATTGCTTTTCCGTTTTTCAAGTTATCTTTTATACCACGACTGTCAAATTCAAAGGCAGACTTTTTACCTCGGCTAGCTAGACTTGAGGGTGCTATTTCTTCGTTTGTTGGTTGTTCTATTCTGGTGTGGCTCGCCGCACCATCTCAAGTTTGAGTAATAGAATATTTTTTCGTGTCAAAAAAGAATCTTGTTAAGATTATCCTCTAATATATTGTGATATTGGTTTCTAGGAGGGGTAGTATAACTAAAATAGAACACCTATATAGAGTTTTTGGACCGTAACAACCAATTTTTTCGGAGATAACAAAGTTAATACCAAAACTAGGAAAACTAATAGAGGAAAAAGAGGCGGAAATACAACATAAAATCGAACGCAAAATACACCTATATGCATAGACGTTCTTCTCATAGAGATGTTCACTTTCCTAAATAGCAGCCTCACAAAAAAAGAAAAGAGAATTTTTTAACTAAATCATTCGCCTCTTCTTGGAGATATTGCCTTGAAAAGTATTCGAATAATATTTTGCAAAGAAAAGTCACAGTAAATTGATGTTATAAGCACATACAATAACTTAATTACTTATATAAAAACATACAATAACTTTATTTTATATCCTATAATTATGATTATGTGATCCAATACATATGTATTATTATTGAATGATACTGTTAGGCAATATTATGTAAATATTGGAACAAGGATATTTTCCTATTCCTTAGGATTTGATAAGTTTCCTTT
>OVAN01009131.1:0-17290 GCA_900406275.1 Anastatica hierochuntica | reverse complement strand
TGGCTTTCAACAAGGACTTGAATCTCTGTCAAGTATTTCTTAGGCTTTTCTAAAATTTCAAAAACAATTTGTAAATGGTTTTTTGTTGCTATTATAGTTTAACATTTCAACAAAAAAAAAAAAATGTCTTTAGTAGTCCAGCTGATTATTAAACTTATTTTTCTATAAGGAGGTAACCGAGGTTTTTAACATTTTTCAAATTTTTTAAACTAGACAACATGTCAAAAATCCTTTGTGTTTGTAGCTCAAAAACAAAGACATAGCTAAGATTTGGAGGACCACAAGCAAAAGAAAAAGGGTCGTTTTAAAGTCGGAGAAAAAAATTACGTCAAAAACACACAAACACACACGAATAGAAAATTTGGAAGGTTGAACTCATATCTTTTAGAGGAAAGATTACTGGATTTACCACTACACTAAAAAGGTTATTAAAAATGAAACATGTAAAACTTTTATATGAAACAGGACCGCAAACATGGGTTTACCCTACTTGATCAATGTTACGACTCTGCCCACAAATCATCTTTAACCTAAGAACTCAACAGTTTACTCTTCTTAAATAGTTATAGAGTTGAAATGTATCTAAATTATAGAAACTCATTATTATTAAATAAATAATAAGTCGTCATTATTAAGATTTAAAATGGCTTAATTAGCCAAATTTCATAATAACCGTTTTATATGAGTGCTTTATGATTCGTTAAACTGAATAGGCTTTAATCGTGGTAAAATGGTCACCAAATGTATTAGTGGCTATCTTATAGGATAAACGTCTAAATTTTTAAACAAGTAAGAACCATAGTAAACATCGTTACAATAGTTTCTTTCTCGAGGCTCTTTTGTCAAAGCTCGGTTTCCACCCAAAGTGGGTGAGGTGGATGATATTTTGCATTTTTTCGGTCTCTTACCAAGTATTGACCAATGAAGAGGCTAAAGGCTGAATAAAACCTTCCAAAGGTATTCCTCAGGCGATTCCTTATCCTCTTTTTTGTTCATAATCCTGACAGAGGCACTTGTCTCCCTCCTTAAGAAGTTGAGATGAAATGACATTTATCAGGGTTTCAAACAGCGTTGGGAGTGTTGCATCTACTTTTCGCTTGATGACTGTCTTTTCTTTTGTATGGCCGACCTCCTGAAAGTGCATAGATATTTAAAATTATTGAGGTATATGGGGAAGCGTCCAACCAACAACTAAACCTAACTAAATCCTCTATTGTCTTTGGAAAAACGATGGACTCACAAACAAGAAGGAAAATCAAAGCTATGCTTGGTATTACGAAGGAAGGAGGCATGGAGATGTACCTGGGACATCCAGAACAAATTTGCGGCTCCAGGACTTCCATAACAAATTTGCGGCTCCAAGAAGAAAGTTTTTGCTTTTATCCAATAAAAAATGAGTGATCGAGTTAATTCATGGACTTCAAAACTCCTCACCAAAAAGGGAAAGAAGTCCTCATCAAATCAGTCGCACATGCTCTTTCGACATACACTATGTCGTGTTTCCTTCTTCCTCAATGACCAAGAAACTAGATAGTGATATCTCTAACTTCTGGTGGATTGCTAAAAATAATATCAGTGGTCTCCATTGAATTGCATGTGATAAAATTTGTATTCCCCAGGAATTGGATGGCCAAGGATTTCAGGATTTACATGCCTTTAACCTAGCCCTGCTAGCTAAACAGCTTTGACGTCTCCTTCATTTCCCCTTCTCTCTTTTGGCTCTGATTCCTAGAGCCTGATATTTTCGACACTCCTCTCCTTTAGAAGTCTACGAGCCTCGAGCCCAATCGTTTGGATAGAGGAGTATTCTTGCTGTGAGACCCCTTCTTTTCAAAGGTCTTAGGAAAATTATTGGATTGGGACGCGATACTAGCGTTGGTATGAATCATGGATCCCACCTTTTTCGGCCCATCCGGCGAGACCTACCATCCAATCCCTGGAACGAGATCCCTCCATCTAGTTCATTATTTGTTAGATCATGAAACAAATGGATGGAATGAGACGAGACTTAGAGATCTTATTCACCTTGAGGATATCCCGTTGATCGGTGGGTTGAGACCGACTTGAATTTTCACCCTAGACCCAAGTACCATCGCCTTGAAAATCCACGTTTGGAAGATGAAAACATCAAAGAAGCTATAACACTTTTTGTGCCAAGCATTATCAGGATGTGTGACTACATGTCAGAACCTTGCATATAGACATTTGGGCACGAGTCGTAGTTTTCCTAGATGTAGTGGCCCCAAGGAAACTATTAACCACCTTATCTTTGAGTGTCCTCATGTGTTACAAGTTTAGGCTCTCTCGAGATTTTCCACACTTCTGGGTTCCTTCTCGAGTACCTTTTTATACTGAAATATGGACTTCCTCTTTTAAAGAACCAAGAATGTAGGTTTAGTAGAGACATAACAGGATATCTTTCCTTGGATCATTTGGTACATTTGGAAAACGAGAAATGAGAAAGTATTCAATGGAAAAAACGTCTCGCCTCAGGATACTCTTCAGATAGCAATGTTAGAGGCAAAGAGTTGGCGTTCAGCCAACCAAAAGGATGTCTAGGAAGAAGAGGAGGAAAGTGTAGTGGAATTCTCGTCATTAGTATCATGGGAGACACCTCAGCTCCTCACGTGTCAGGTTGAAGCCTCTTGGCACGATAATGGACCAATGAGCGGGTTGGGGTGGTGTCTACGGAACGCATAGGGACGTTATCTCCTAGGGCTTCAGGGTTGTAGGCAGAGTCTCTAAGTCCTTCATGTCGAGTTTGATGAGCTCATTTGGAATATGTCATGCCTTCTGAAGCCCAACTATCTTTCGGTTAAAATAGAGACAAATTGCTCTACGCTTGTCTCAATGTCAGAGAATCCACTGGATTAGCATGCTTTTGGTTTGGATTTGGATCACTTCTCTTCCCTCCACGATAGTTTCACAGAGTTTAGCCTAGTTTTGTTCTCCTGTTTGTTGAATGTCTGTGTTGATGCCCTCGCGAAAGGGGCACGAGTATGAAGGTCCCTATTTTTCCATTTTAGTTTTGTAGGATCGGTTTGGTTTAGTTTTGATGAAATCTTTTTTGCCTGTCCAACAGATAATTAGTGTTTCCGGGTGTAAAAATAAAGACATTATAGTTTCCAATGGTTTCAGGAAGATAATTTTGATTTATATATGCAACCTAAAAGAAGCAGAAAAGTAATTTGAATTAATTTAAAGAAAAAGTAATTTGAATTGTCTCATTTCACGTTTAGTTACTTCCAAGTGAAACAAATTTTCAACAAAATAAGTATTACTTTTACTTGTTGTAATTTTCAATGGCTTGGATTTATCATCATTCTTGTGATTTGGGCATTGATCAGTCGTACGCGTTGGGAGCGACAAAGATTGTGTGGAGTTAACGCCACTACTTGTAGACAAAGATCTTCCTTTTTGTGCTCGACGAAGATTAACCAAAAAGAAGAAAAGCAATCCAACAAAAGTTACAAAAATCATATATTATTATTCTGTAATTTTACAAGTTTATATGAAGACAAACATTGGAATAGCTTGTTAAATCTTTATTGGGTTTCACATGTAAGCGTTTTAAAAGGGCAGACACATCCACCTCAGTCAATACTGATCAAAGACTCTCAACTATGAGATTGATAGACTAAGATTCCACAGACGAGGCTGCGTCATCTTTGTGCTTAATCATTCCAGAGTCCACAAGAATTGGTATCTCTGCAGCTAGCCATGGAGCCAGCCCCAAACAAAGCGCGTGTGCTATACCAAACCGAGGACTACATAAAACAAAACTCACTCATCAATGCCAAATTATTGGCAATCGAAATGGACTGCATAATGTGTTACTTCAACCCAAACTCGGATCGCTGTTGTGATAAAAAACGAAAAACACACAAACATTATGTTGAATTAGACGTATAATTGTGAACAACAACTATGGACCTGTCCAAGCAGCTTAGTAAGTTCTTCCACCTAATCGAAATCATCATACCAAAGAAGACGAGAACAACATCGACAACAAACGAATCTAAAACTAACATCTTAAGACATTGAATTCTCTCATAAATCTCTCCTTAAAATCAATGGAAATTACACAAACGAAGCTGATGTAAAGTTACCAGTTTTTAGCCCAGAGAGGCTTGAAATGCACAGTCAGACATATCTTCCCACCTCGATACATCTAGAAAAAACCAACAAGAGAGTTAAAGACAAAGCCTATTGAGCACAAAGAAACCACATTTGATAACCTTGTGGGTTTTGCCGTCAATCTCCGGAAGCTCAAGCTCAGGAGCAGTGGCTGGGTAAGTGATAGGGATATCGAATTGGATATCGAATTCGTATTTGAGGAGATTGTGAACATACCAACACTTGCCTTTCCAACGAGTTCCTTCGGGATTAGCGGCGGAGATACGGAACCAGTCGTTGTCGTTGGATTTGTTCATTTGGGTATAGGCAATAAGAGATTTGTACTCTTCTTCAGCCTTTGCGTCCATGCTCGCCGTCTCTTGGTCCCGCCTTAGTCGTCAGAAGTGGGATTCGCGTTAATGTCGACTTCGTGCTCGGATCCCATCCTTCCATTTTCCTCTCTCTCGCCGCCGATTTGGGGTGGATTCAAAACCCTATTTGATTCTGGTTTTTGTTTAGTTTATTGCTTATGTCATCATGGACCAAAGCAGAAAATGTAACCGTCTTGAATTTAGCGGTATGGTTTTGGTGTTGGTTAAACCTATAATCCATTTGGTTAACAATTTAAAAGTTTTGGTTCCAAACATTTTTTCCAGTTTTTTTTGATAAATTAAAAAAAATGTTTGTGATTGTTTGTGATTTTTGTATTGGTTTTTGGTTTTTCAAAATTCAAATCTTTTTCTAAAAAAGGATTTTCTGGATTTTAGGGATTCTAGATTTTTCTAAAAAACATTTTAAGAACTGCAAACACTCGAGGTCAATATTTTATCGGTGAAAACTCCCTCTGTTCAATGGATTAAATGGTTGATTAATATTTTTACCCATATGAAGTCTACGGATTGATTCTCCAAAAATGCCATTTATGCATACAAATGAAAGCGGATTTGTAGGAAATATCGAGCGTGGTGCAAGTAGAACCGTTCGTTTTAGCAGTAAGATGCATCAAATGAAGCAAAAATATTTGTCTAATGAAAAATTATCTTTGTAGTTGTTTCTCATAATTTGTAATAAAAAATCATATCACAACAAAAATATTAACAAAAAAAATCATACAATAAACAATATTTTGTTTTGGATGTAATGAATTTTAAATAATATTTACCTTTTGAAACTTTTTCATATCATACTTTTTTTTTCTTTCAAGGTGAATAAATTATCAAATGAAAAATACAATTTTGTACTTATAATTTTTTTCTCGTCATCGCATCCCCTCTAACTTCTCTGCATTTTAGAATCAATATTTTTGAATGAGAAAATGTTTTCCAAAATAAAATACATAAAGGTGAAAATACATCATGTTACGATATATTCGATATATTCGTTATGTATATATTTAAGATATACATTAGTTGTTAATAGTCCTTATCTCTTAGCTTATACGTCTTTATCACTTAAGAAAACTCTTGTACTATATAATCTCTTCTTCTCATCAATAAGAAACCAAGGTGTTCAAGTTATTTTGGCATGGTATCAGAGCTTTGCTTTCATCGATCCGAACACCAAATTAAACACTTCATTCAAATCGATTCTTTTTTCTCTTAAGTATCATCATGAATCCAGATGGTACACCCATTACTCCTGCCCCGACCTCCGGTGGCATCTCTTCATCAACACCAATCTCTAGTGTTTCTCTTACAAAAGAAGAGATCTCCTCTTCCCCTTATTATCTTCATCCATCTGATCATCCACATCAAGTCCTTACTCCCATCTTATTGAATGGGGAGAACTATGAACGGTGGGCCAAACTCGCAAGGAACAATCTCAGAGCCAAGCAGAAGCTCGGATTCATTGACGAGACTATTCAAAAACCAGAGGTTGGTTATATGTTAGTATTGAACCGAAAATTCATCATGTGATTTCTGTTGTTGGTGATGCTCGTGTGATGTGGGAGAGTTTGCGTACAAGATACTCTGCTGGAAACGCTCCACGCGTTCATGAACTCAAGTCCAACATCGTCTCTTGTCGACAAGAAGGTCAAGATGTAGCTACGTACTTTGGGAAGCTCAGTGTTATGTGGGGAGACCTAGATGACTATGAGCCTTTTCTCGGGTGCTGCTGCAGCAAAACAGAGTGTGAAATTCATCAATCTCATCACAAGCGAAGAGATCATGAACGAATCCATCAGTTTCTCATGGGTTTAGACGCTTCTAGATTCGGTACTACACGTACAAACTTGCTTGGACGTCTTACTCGTGAGAAAGATCTCAATCTTGATCAAATTTACTCGGAGTTAATCTCAGAAGAAAGACATCTCATTGTTACTCGTAGCAAAGAAGAACGAACAAACGCTGTTAGTTTCGCGGTTCAATCTGGTGTTAACGCAATAAACACAGTTGCTCGTGGCCGTAATAATCTTTATTGCAGTCATTGTGGACGTACTAATCATACAGTAGAGACTTGTTTTGCCAAGAATGGCTATCCGGAGGGTTGGTTCGAGAATTCCAGTGAAGGTCGTGGCAGAGGTCGTGGCAGAGGTTCTCGGGGCAGAGGAAGATCAGCACCACCGAGAGCCAACACTGCGCAAGTTACGAGTGCAGATGCGTCTTTACCTGATCCTCCTCCGGGCGTGAGCAAAGAGACATGGAGTGCTATTGCTAATCTCCTCAAACCCGACACAGCAGCCTCCAAAGAGAAATTGTCTGGTATTGTCGATTTTCTCTTAGATTCGGGAGCATCACATCACATGACGGGTGATGTTGATCTCCTAACTGATCTCAAAGACATTTCTCATTGTCGTGTGGTTCTCCCTAACGGCAAACATTCTAGAGCCACACGGGAAGGCACATTGCATCTTGGTGGCAATACAGTTTTACGCCATGTCCTTTATGTGCATGATTTGTCTTGCACGCTCATCGCTCTAGCTCGTCTATTAAAAGAACTTTCTTGTTACGCAATTTTCACTGACAAAGTTTGTATCTTACAGGACCGTTCTTTGAAGACGTCGATTGGAGCCGGTGAAGAAGAGAACGGGGTTTATCATTTCCGCGGGATCGTTCCACCAAGAGTAAGCAAGATTTCAACAGTGGATGAAGTGGTTTTGTGGCATCAACGACTGGGACATCCAAGCAAGAACGTCTTATCTATGTTTTTATCCAAGTTTGAGGATTTTGACTCTAGTATTTTGAATTCTAAAGAGCTTTGTGATGTTTGTATTCAAGCAAAACAAACTCGTGATTCTTTTTCAGAAAGTAGTAATAAAGCTTCATCTCCGTTTTCACTCATTCATTGCGATGTTTGGGGACCCTATCATACACCATCTACGAGTGGCGCACATTACTTTCTTACCATAGTAGACGACTATTCTAGAGCGGTATGGACTCATCTTCTCCTTGCTAAGAGCGAAGTAGCACAAGTACTTAAGAATTTCATTGCCATGGCGGAGAGACAATTTCGAAAGAAAGTTAAAATGATCCGAAGTGACAATGGTACCGAGTTCATGTGTCTACGACCTTTCTTCGCGGCTAATGGTATTCGACATCAAACTTCTTGCGTCGCCACACCTCAACAAAACGGTAGAGTCGAGCGAAAGCATCGACACATTCTCAACATGGCTCGCGCTCTACTCTTTCAAAGTCACTTACCCAAGAAATATTGGGGCGAGAGCATACTTACGGCAGCCTTTCTTATCAACAGGACTCCAACTCCACTTCTCCAAGGTCGAACTCCTTATGAGCTTCTTTATGAGTCTCCTCCATATTACTCCAGGCTACGAACATTTGGCAGCCTCTGTTTTGCAAAGAAACAAACCGCGAAAACAGATAAGTTTGATGCTCGTAGTCAACGGTGTGTTTTTCTCGGATATCCTCAAGAACAAAAAGGCTGGAAAGTTTTGGATATCGCATCAGGTTCTATCTTCATCTCTCGCGATGTAATCTTTCACGAAAATGTCTTTCCATTCGCTGCTAATGATCCACACTCGTCAAACTCACCTTCACCCTCTCCCGTGACCTTCTTGTCTTCTCCAATCCCACAAGTCTTTGAAGATGATTTGTCACCTGCTTCAGTTGTTTCCTCCAACTCCAGGGGGAGTACAAACACCACAGAACCTCCACTCTCTCCGATCTCAACACCTAGACCTATTACCTCCGAAACAGAGTTGTCTTCCCCTGCTTCTCCTCCTCCAACTCAAGAACCCGTTTCCTCCTCTCCGGTTGATCCAGCACCAGTCTCTAAACCTGAACAGTTGGTTCGTGGTTTCAGACAACGATGAACTCCGTCACATCTCCAGGACTATGTCACTAACACAGTTGCTTGCGATATAAACCCTATTCTCTGCAACGCTGGCTCCGCATCGGCGTCTCCAGGTACGTCTATGTATTGCATATCTAACTTTGTATCTAGTGAGAAGTTTTCAGATTCCCAGGCTGCTTTCCTCGCCGCGATAACCACAGAGATAGAACCAATTTATTTCAAAGATGCTGTTCAGTTTGAAAAATGGAGAAAGGTAATGGGAACTGAAGTTGCTGCTCTTGAAGAAAATCGAACATGGTCTCTTGTGAAGCTTTCTCCAGGAAAGAAACCTCTTGCATCTAAGTGGGTTTTATCGGATTATATTCAAAGCTGATGGCACCGTTGAGCGTTATAAAGCTCGTCTCGTTGTTATGGGTAATTTTCAGCAAGAAGGTATCGATTACGACGAGACGTTTGCTCCCGTTGTCAAGATGAATACCATTCGCATTCTGCTCAAAGTGGCCTCGACAAAACAGTGGGAAGCACACCAAATGGACGTTCACAACACGTTTTTGCACGGCGATCTAAATGAAGAAGTCTATATCAAACCACCGCCGGGTTTTGCACCATCCGATACATCTCTTGTTTGTCGTCTCCATAAATCTTTATATGGCCTTCGACAAGCGCCTCGTTGTTGGTTTTCAAAACTCTCTAATGCTCTTATTGGGTACGGTTTCAAGCAATGTCACAAGGACTATTCTCTTTTTACTCGAGTGCGTGGATATACCGTTCTTCATATCTTAGTATACGTCGATGATCTAGTTATTTTGGGCAATGACTCTGATGTTATCTCGAAATTCAAAGAGTAATTGCATACTTGCTTCCGCATGAAGGATTTGGGACCATTAAAATATTTCTTGGGACTCGAGGTCTCACGTGGCAAAGATGGTTTCTACCTCTCTCAGCGTAAGTACTGTCTCGACATTATATCTGATTGTGGAATGGATGATGCTCGGCCAGTACAAACTCCTGTTGAAGAAAATCATCGTCTGGCTCATGATGAAGGACCTCTCTTTCTCAACGTTTTTCAGTACCGAAGACTTATTGGGCGTTTGATATACCTTGCTCTGACCAGACCGGAGTTGAGTTGTGGCGTAAACATCTTGGCTCAATTCATGCAACAACCGATAATAGCACACTGGGAGGCCGCGTTACGCATCGTCGTTATCTAAAAGGCAGCCCGGGTCAGGGAATTTTACTAAGCTCCAACGATGAATCTCCTCACAGCCTATTCCGACTCGGACTGGGCCTCCTGTCCTCGTACCCGTCGTTCTCTCGGGTGCTATATAGTGCAACTCGGTGACTCTCCTATCTCTTGGAAAACCAAGAAACAAGATCGCGTTGCACGGTCCTCGGCTGAAGCAGAATACCGTGCGATGTCTTTGGCTACACAAGAACTCCTCTGGATCAAAGAGTTGTTGTCCTCACTCGGCGTTACTCATACCGCGCCCATGAAACTTATATGTGATAGTAAGTCAACCCTATATATCGCTGCCAATCCGGTTTTTCACGAGCGAACCAAGCATATCGAAAATGACTGTCATTTCATTCGAGATGAAATCACTTCAGGGAATCTAGTAACTTCGCACGTTCGAACCGAAGATCAACTTGCTGACCTTCTTACTAAGGCTCTTGGGCGACAGAAATTTACTCATCTACTTGGCAAGTTGGGCGTTCTCAATCTCCACGCGCCAACTTGAGAGGGAGTGTTACGATATATTCGATATATTCGTTATGTATATATTTAGGATATACATTAGTTGTTAATAGTCCTTATCTCTTAGCTTATACGTCTTTATCACTTAAGAAAACTCTTGTACTATATAATCTCTTCTTCTCATCAATAAAAAACCAAGGTGTTCAAGTTATTTTGGCACATCATTCTCAAAAGATGCAACCGTTAGTGAATTTATAAGTTATAAGTAAATAGCTACAAACGAATATTAAATTGACACAATTGTAGAACACACGCAACAAACTTGGTATTTATAAAAAAAATTGAACATGACATATATTACGAAATTTTTGTTTGATTTTGAGCCAATTGCAAAATATGACTGACTGGAAATCCATCTTAATTGGAATCTTTTTCAAGTTGTGGTCCTCAAAACCAAATTACTTAGCTTGGTTGATTAAAATGTAATAATGATGTAAGTGCATTTTGAACAGTGAGAATCTAACGAGAAACAATGGAGTACACACATTATATTGAAGAACATAATAAATACTCCTATATTTGAAAAAATCAAGAAACATAAAATAAACAATTTTTGATTTTACTCATAGAAAGACACAGCCCACTCAAAACACACGACTCGCAGCTCGTTGAATATTAACAGATTATTTGCAATTGCATAATAAACGTATTGCGATGCATGTGAGTGTTCTTACGTACATCTTAGGATTTTTTATTGGTTTGCCTTAGGTTTTTTTAATAGAAACGTACATAAAATATTGTTACATATAACATAATAAAAACAATTTTTATTATGTTTTGCCTTGTATTTTAAATGTTATCGTAATGTGTATATCATTCGATTTATTAAATAATAATAATAAATAATTTTGCACTATTAAAACAAAAAAAAATTGCACTAAAAACTTTTGAAAAGTAACAACACGCGTAAGTCCTTTACACGTACTTATTTTCATATGAACCACTCGAATGGGGTATAGTAACATGTAACATGTTAGTATGTTGCGCTTTTAGTAATCCAAATACGTAGTTGTCGCTCTCGATAGGGTATCCATCTGAACATTACTTTTTTTTTTATTTTATCCCCTAAAATAAATTTTAAAATATTACAGGCTGCAATATTTTTTTTAAAATTAATTATTTTCCATAACCAAAAAACTTCAGTGGAAGAAAACATAGCAAATTAACCTATCACGACAATCATACATAGCCATTCCTGAAATCTACAATCCCTAGAGTCTGGGTATAAAGTCATGTGTGTCCGAAGTTATTAAAGAAAGGGGAAAAAAAATCACGTGTCATAGATTTTGTCGAAGTATATTCCTTTAGACTTTTATATAGAAAATAACAGAATATCCAAAAGTAGGCACGCACTATCAACAACACAGTCTTAATTAGATTGATTTAAAGTATTAATAATAACATGAATAGATTGAAGGTGGATGATGTCTGGAAGATGATCTACTCAATCTCAAGCTACTAGTGTAAAGTGTAAACCACTAGGCTTGAGAGAGTTTTTACACGTTATTATAATCTATTATATTACCCCAAAGTTCCATGTATAGATTAGGCCTGAGAGAGTTGGTGTTCGTTTTCTTGGTGGTTAATCTGCATGCGTATGAGCTCTGGTAGAGACACATACGTAACAACGAAGAACCAAATAAGCCATAGAGGAGCAACGATGAGAGTGAAGATCGGAGAAATGAGGCAAATAAGCATGATAGACGCGAGAGCACCAAAGAGATGGCTGATTTGTGCAACAGAGTGATGGATCGGGTCTTGGTTTCTTGTGAGCTTCACTTCGTAGACTCGAAGGATGACGTAGATTAGGATGAAGATGCAGAAAAGGAGAATATGGGCTTGACCATGTGTTGAAGCCATATTGGACTGGTTCGTGACTTGCAGCAAACCGATGGCTCCGCCGTTGATGACGACGATAAGGTTGTGTACGGTGGTGGAGAAAACAGCTTGTTCATCTGTGTTTTCAATTTCATCGGCATAGTTAGAACTCGAACTCTGTGTTCTCAAGGACGACATGTTATCGATCGATGGTGATTAATTTATCTGTTTCTCTTTACGGTTTGTATACATTATATAAGGAAAGAGACAAAAAGTAATTATTTTACCACAAAAAGCATTGCGTATGTATATATAGAAGTCGTACTATTTTTAGGGTATACAATGTACTTATATATGTTGGAGTATAAAATAACCGTATATACACTGCATTTACGGAACTATATATATTGTAACGTTTTCTAATTACACTTTTATTTGGAATCAACAAGACTACATAGTTTGATAGGTGGGTGTTCGGATACACATACGAGTTCAGTTCAAATTTATTCGAGTTTAGGAATTTTGGGTTTAGAGATTTAGGTCACATTCAGATATTTATAAATTTTGGTTCAGATTCGGTTCAGATTTTTGAGTGTTCGGTTCGGGTTCGGATATCCATTTAAATTAAATAAAAAATGAAAAAAATCAAATGTATTAAAAAGTTTTAAAAATCTAAAATATAAACAATTTACCACATATAAATTTGAACAATATATTATCCAATACCTAAAATTAACATAGAAAATCAAATTAATTTGGTTATTTGTGCGAAGAAACGGTAGATATTTTGAGTATTTTCCAGTATTTTAGCTACTTTATATGTTTGGGATATTTTTCTAGTATTTCAGATAACTCGGTGTATTTTACTATATTTTTTTGATATAAATCTAAATAAAACTAATATATTTAAGTATATAATTATAGTTCGGGTATTTTCGGGTATCCGAAATATTTCGGTCGGATTGGATTCAGTTCCGATTTTTCGGGTTTTGAAGTTTAGGATCTGTACGAGTATTTACCGGGAATGATACCGTTTTTCGGATGGATTCGATTTGAGTTTTCAGATTCGATTTTTTGTCCACCTCTAATTTTACTCTTACCAAAAATAAACCCTAGAAAATAATTTGTGATCGTTCTCTTTTCACTCACTTTGCTATTTCATAATGATGAAAACATTTTTGATGTTCAATAAGTATACAGAGGAGGGAGGGAATATGACGATTAGAGTTTTATTGTTTTTCTTTTTATTTGAGAATCAATTTAATATATGTTTTCATTTTATTGTTTGAAACTTTTTTATTTATATTTTTTGAATTTTATATATTTTATTTTATTGTAGACTATTTTCAACGATTTTTGAAGAGTTTTTTAGTACTGGTATAAATTAATTTATAGATATAGATATGTGTATATACATCTAAAAGTATGTACTTTACAATCTATATATAGGTCTATAGGGTATATAATATATATGTGTTTTACAACACTGAAAAAAGTAATTCCTAGATGAAGGCAATCACCTCTAGGAAGCAACGTAGGAAGCCTCTAGGAAGCAAGTAGGAAGCTTCCATTTCTTAAAAAGGTAACAACTAACGGTGAAAAAAATGGTAACAACTAAAGTGGGGGCCCACTCATTACAGAGCAAAATCGACCATTAGGGCATGTTTATCGCTAAGAACTTTTAGAGCATCTCCAAAAAAATTTTTATTTTGAAGTTTCCAAAACTTCATATTTGAAGTTTGGAGATGCTGCTCTCCAAAAACAGTACTTCAAATTTAGTTTTAAAAGTATTTGTATTTTACATTGTGATCCTTATATTTATCATAACTAATTTAAATCCATTAAACATTTATAAATAACTAACACAACTACAAAATTATCACAATAATATTAATTAATCAAAAGTTACACTAAAATATTAAAATTTTACATAAAATTAGAAAATTAAATATTAAATTTCAAGAAAAATACCACACTATTCCATAAAATCTAGTTATAATATTGTTGTTGTACAAGTCTAGTTATAAAATATTTTTAGTCTTATTTAATGTTTTATTTAATTTTATGTGTAAAAGTTACATTTATAAAAAAATATTTGAAATATTATAAAATATAAAATATTTAAGTATTAAAACGATAAACAACAAAACTTATAAGAATAAAAAATATTATGTGTAATTGTAGGGACAAAAATGAAAATAAAAACTATGAAACTTCAAATTTGAAGTTTCGAGAATGAAACTTAAAATATGAAGTTTTACTACTCAAAACTTCAAATTTGAAGTTTTGAAGTTTCTTTTTGGAGAACAAAAATCTTCATATTTGAAGATTTAGATACTCTTTTGGAGATGCTCTGAGGGGTTCTTAGCAAATTTTAAATTAATAAAATAATGCTAAAAACCCCTAATGGGTTCTTAGCATTTTTTTGCGATTATTGCAAGAACTCCAAATGGGTTCTTAAAAATTGGTTCTTGAAATTTTAAACGGATCCGAAACGGATGCGAAATCTGAAATATTTTTGGTTACCCGTTCGATTTCGGTTCGGTTCTTTCGGTTTCGGATATTTTCGGATATTTTTGGGTATTTGTGGATATTTTTGAGTATATTTTCGGGTATTTTAAATACGGATCGGGATATTTTAAACGGATCTGAAACGGATCCGAAACCTGAAAATCGTAAACGGATCCGTAACGGATCCGAAAACCGAAATAAAACGAATCTGAAACGGAACAGAAACCGATCCGAAATCCGAAATATTTTCGGTTACCCGTTTAATTTCGGTTTGATTCTTTCGGTTTCAGATATTTTCGGGTATTTTTGGGTATATTTTCGGGTATCTTGGGTTCGGATCGGGATATTTTAAACGGATCTTAAACGGATCTGAAATCCGAATAATCGTAAACGGATCTGTAACGGATCCAAAAACCGAAAAACAAAAAAACGGATCTGAAACGAATCCGAAATAGATCCGAAAATGAAATTGTTCTGATCCAAAAAAAGAAAAGGCATTAAGAACTGGTTAAGAAACGACTCTTAATTAGGAGCTGGAAGATGCGGTTCTTTCGCTTTCTTTCTTTTTTTAATTAAAAAATTACTAAGAACTGCGGTAAGACACTGCAATGAACATGCTCTTACAAAGCAAAATCGTCCCCCGTGGGAGATTAGTGTTTTTTTATCTTTCCATCTATTATTGAAAACACAAAAAAGCAAAATCGACCCCATGTGAGATTAGTTTTTTTTTTCTTTCCATCTATTATTGAAAACACAAAAAAGTGAATACAAAGCCGCCGATTGGACAAATCCAATCCGAAATCATAAATAGTCGATTGGAAATATCCAACCCCAGAGCCACGCTTGGGCGAACCCAAATTCAGAGCCAAGAAGTACATGACACTAACTAAACATAAACGAAGATAAAGAAGAAATACATTTAAACCGTAAAGAAAAGAGAATAATTAGCATCTGTTGGTTATCAAACCAAACTACAATGTAACACTTAGAGGATTTGTGGTAGAAAAGTATTGTATTCAGAGAAAACAGTGGTGGTCTCGTGGATAGCGAGACCGATATTACAAGATAAATGTTTTGGAAGCTAAAATCGGATCCTCTTCTATGTTCTCGATCTTCTCCTTTTATAGGCGTTTCCTTCTCTTCCGCATCGTTGCTTCCTGCCAATTTCCGCCTTGCCTTTTCCCAATTCGCCTTTGTCATGTTATACTATGTCTGGTTTACTTTACCTGCAGCTGAGCAGGTCTGCCGCCTGGGTACACGTTTGTCGAGAAGTCCAGTTTGTTGGGTATCCGAAAATGAAATTGTTCTGATAAAAAAAAACAAAAGGCATTAAGAACTGGTTAAGAAACGGCTCTTAATTAGGAGCTGGAAGATGCGGTTCTTCCGCTTTCTTTCTTTTTTTAATTAAAAAAATTACTAAGAACCGCGGTAAGAAACTGCAATGAAGATGCTCTTACAAAGCAAAATCGTCCCCCGTGGGAGATTAGTGTTTTTTATCTTTCCATCTATTATTGAAAACAGAAAAAAGCAAAATCGACCATTACAAAGCAAAATCGACCCCCATGTGAGATTAGTTTTTTTTTCTTCTTTCCATCTATTATTGAAAACACAAAAAGTGAATACAAAGCCGCCGATTGGACAAATCCAATCCGAAATCATAAATAGTTGATTGGAAATATCCAACCCCAGAGCTACGCTTGGGCGAACCCAAATTCAGAGCCAAGAAGTACATGACACTAACTAAACATAAACGAAGATAAAGAAGAAATACATTTAAACCGTAAAGAAAAGAGAATAATTAGCATCTGTTGGTTATCAAACCAAACTACAATGTAACACTTAGAGGATTTGTGGTAGAAAAGTATTGTATTCAGAGAAAACAGTGGTGGTCTCGTGGATAGCGAGGCCGATATTACAAGATGAATGTTTTGGAAGCTAAAATCGGATCCTCTTCTATGTTCTCGATCTTCTCCTTTTATAGGAGTTTCCTTCTCTTCCGCATCGTTGCTTCCTGCCAATTTCCGCCTTGCCTTTTCCCAATTCGCCTGTGTCATGTTATACTATGTCTGGTTTACTTTATCTGCAGCTGAGCAGATCTGCCGCCTGGGTACACGTTTGTCGAGAAGTCCAGTTTGTTGGGTATCCGAAAATGAAATTGTTCTGATAAAAAAAAACAAAAGGCAGATCCTTTCACATTGGTCTTCTAAACAATCATTTAAAATGTCAAATCATATTAATAAAAAATAAAATCAATATGTCAGATCATTTCACATTGGTCTTCTAAACAATCATGAAATTTGCACAAAAGAGATCTTTTGTGTATAAATATTTCTAACAACTTTTTACATGTAAGCTTTTTAGATAAACTAAACAAATTTATTCTTTACATGCTTACATGCAATAAGAAACGATTTTTCAAATTTGACTAAGTGTGTGGTTTTTTTCTAATTCAAAAAAACCTCTCATCCATCTAATGGATTCAGTCTCTCTTATTTCTGAAATAACAAATTCTGCTAGAACAGATTGGTCTATCAAAGGCAAGATCATTCGATTATGGAAAGACAAAGGTCCTCTGACTGGTGAAAGACTTGAATTCATCATAGCAGATGATGCGGTTAGTCACTAATTCCACTTTTGCTTCTGTTTTTATGCTCAAAAATGTAATTTTTTTAACATTGTTACAATATAAAACTTAATACATGCTCTGTTTTGATATCTTTTCAACAGAATTATTAATCTCATATCCTAACAACTGTTGTTTGTCTTCTCTTTGACAAAGTTCCTTCCGACATCAAAGAAGGAGACTGTGTCGAGCTCAAAAACTTCATAGTTAGGAAT
>OVAN01009130.1:0-17291 GCA_900406275.1 Anastatica hierochuntica | reverse complement strand
TGCAATTAACAAAAAAAAACCAAAACTCAATTTCTCCTACTAACAAAAAAAAGGTATTCACAACCAAAAAACAACACGAAAATAACAAACCACAAGATAATACTGACTACCCAAAAACTACAATACACTTACGCGCGGAAATAGTCCTAGTATCGAATAAAAGCTGCTGTATACAGAAAAAGAACTTTACAAAAAGAACAAAAAAAGCAGCGTGGTAACGACGCAAGGGCATAGCTTCTTCCGAATAAATAAATACTACACTAAACCCTTTTCCGCCTCCCCACTTTCATTCTTCTTCTTCTTCTCTCTCTCAGTGTAAAATGTCGCAGATGGATCCAGATTCGATGGCCAAGTCCTTCGTCGAACTCTACTATTCCACCTTCGACACTAACCGTGCTGGTCTCGCCGGTCTCTATCAGGAAGCTTCCATGCTCACCTTCGAAGGTCAGAAGATCCAAGGAGTTCAGAATATCGTCACTAAGCTCACCTCTCTCCCTTTTCAGCACTGCAAACACCACATCTCCACCGTCGATTGTCAACCTTCTGGTCCCGCCTCCGGTATGCTCGTCTTCGTCTCCGGCAACCTCCAGCTCGCCGGCGAAGAGCACACCCTCAAGTTCAGCCAGGTCTCGCTCTCCTTTTCTCTTTTTCTTTAGATCACTTTACTAATTAGATCGCTAGGGTTTTGATTGCCTGATAGATCTGTGAATCTGGCTATTCCCAAGTTTGTATCTTTAGATGTTATGTAGACACGTTGTGCTCTGTAGGTTGTGCATTAGATTCAAGACTTTTCTTGGCATGTTCTTGTTCTTTCTCAAGTTTCTTTGAATTCAAGACTTTTCTTTTTATGTATCACAAGCTGTTCTGCCAAATATTATGTTATCTTAGACTTCCAATATAAGATTACAGAATTTGTTTAGTGTTTTGTATGTTTGATCCTTGTTTTGTATCACCCTTGATCTTGTTCTAAGACGACTACAAATTGCATTGTTCGCAGATGTTTCACTTGATGCCTACTCCACAAGGAAGCTATTATGTTTACAACGACATATTCAGGTTGAACTACGCCTGAGATGTTTCAGGATTGTTAGCATACATCATCACTGTTTCATTTCCTATACTATTGTCATCGATTTACCTTAAGAGAGCAGAGCAAAACTTTGTCTCTTGTATTTGATTTGACTGGTTTGTTTTCATTTGTCACTACTCATTACAATCCAATGAGTTGATAATACAATTTCAATGGTCTTCAGTGTTCACTATGGCCTCTTTTCTTAGTGGGAATATGTTTTCATCCGAATATTTGTTTATGCGATCTTGACGTCTTATAGATCTCAGAAAGAAATTGAAATGCATGTTCTGTCATATGGTGAATACTAAATTTCTAGTTAGTTTCATGGAGATTAATGCATAATCAACCGAGTAAATTGATTGATAGTTACATATCTAGTTGCAAGAGCAAGAAGCCCTTTTTACATTCCGGACAGCATTGTTTCATTGACCGCACTAAAATTTCATAACAATCTCCATAACAGAAAAACTTAGCTTGTTACATCAAACATTCAGAAGGAAACAAAGATGATGATCAATCAGATTTGCTATCAGAAGGTTTAGATCTAGGAACATGAACTGGCTTGTCTTCTTGGTTTTTCACCAAGATCTCGTCTCTCTGTCGAAAGTAATGATCGAAAGCACGAGGCAGGAACCTAGGAATCAAGAAACAGAGTAGATTCACTCCAAAGTAGCAAAAATTCGCTATTGCTAGATACCGTCCAAACCAGAACCACGCAACCTCCTGCAAAATGATATCACACTAGCTCAATACTTAAACAGATTCGAGAAAAGTAAAACCACGAGGTTCATTAGCCATTACATTGGGTTTAGCATTGATCGCTAAAGATTTGTTGAACCAAACATCTTTAGACCAATCTATGATGACAAAGATTCTCCAAACTGTGTAGATCATTGGCACGAGAGCTCTTACAGGCGGCGAGAAGAGAGAAAGCCCACTTATTACATTCTCTGTCAAGATCTGACACGACAGTAGAAACAAGTGTGGTGTTGCTGATCTTACCGCATGATCATCTCCTCTTGCGAAACCACCTAACACGTAAGCCAACGGCAAGAACAGACCAATCGTTGTCCCCATAATCACATAAACCCTTTCATTATCCAACAAAAAGGATCAGAATCTTTATCAAGAAACTTACAAAAAAGACAGGAATCTTTATCAAGAAAGTGATGAAAAGAGAGCTTTTTTCCTTGATCTTGTGATGGATATGTAACCTGAAGAGTTTGCTGCCGCGAAAGACTTCACGAGAAGCGGTGGAAACGCAGTAAGAGGGGAAAGCTAAACGCGAGAGAGCGATTATATAGACAGACGCAAACGCTGGAAAGAGCATGTCAAGTATAGGTACGAGACCACTAGCTGAAAAGACTAGTATGAAAGCTACTAGCTGTAGCTCTATTACCCTCAGTGAACCCATCAAGCCGCCACCGCCTGCCGCCGAAATACCTGACCACCGTCCTTTCTCACCGGACGATGTGGTTTTGTCTGTGTCGGGTCTTGGACCAACCGCTAAAGATACGCCTGACATGGTTTCTTGTTTTTGGTTACTTTGAGATTTGATGATTTGGAAACGGATGAGAAGTTTTGATAACGCAGAAGCTGGAGGAAGTGAAGAGAGTTTATGAAGAGAAAAGATTCTTAGTTAACGTAGTTACACGTGAAGCTTGGGTTCTAAACACGTGGCAAAGAGAAGACATGAGTGTTCATTGCTTGTTGTTAAACGTGTCACGTCACCAGTTGCAATGCTCAATTGTTAAATGGGCTGTGTTTCCTAATTCAGAATCAACGTTGTTAGTTTTTCGTCAAATTTGAAAAGATGTAAAAATTGAATGCATAGTGACATATATACATATATATTTTTTTTTAGCAACCACACATTAATTGAAATATTATTTTCTGGTTAGTGGCTCAATTAGAGGTATATTGTTTACAAATATTAAATCATAAAATAAAAGACGAGCATGTCGAGCCAAGCAATCTGTATGTATATTCTTCGTGCGTGAGATTCTAGCTAAAGAGAAATCTAGGAAGTGATCCTGTAACCTCCGAAATTCTTGAATAAGGATGAAGAAGGCGGGCCAGTATTCCGGTTTTTGAGTGATTTTGATGAGCTCTATGCAGTCTGTCTCAAAATGTTGACAATGTATCTCGTTATGTCGAATCTCTTGCATCGCCCAGAGTAATGCCTTCATCTCCGAATGCAACGGTGATAAACTCCTTCGATGACATTTTGCCCCAAGTAGTACTATCTTGTTCATTCCATCTAGACAAACCCATCCAAGACCTGATGTAGGATCTTGTTGTCTCCATGGTCCATCCAGCCGACAATAGACTTTATTGTGCTTCGTAGCCCCTGTATTAACTGATTGTGCAGGTTGAAGACGTAGTATTTGTGCCTCTTTCCAGGTTAAAAATTCAATTTATGCATTTCTCCGAACTTCTCCAATATCCATTTGTGTCCCTTGGAAAACATTTTGATTCCTTGCTTTCTAGATGAACCACAAAATCCAAGGTAAAATATCATGACTATCTTGGTCCTGATTCCTTAGAGGGTTTCTCCAGAATAGATAATCCATATTAGAATAAAGTGATTCCGTTGGAAACCTCTCTGGTCGTGTTGGATCTATGCAATTTGTCCAAATGTGAACAACGGATGGGCACTCAAAAAATATGTGATTGATCGTTTCCTCAAAGGCATCACACCGCTTGCATATAATATCACATTGTATCCCTTTTGTTATAAGTCCTGCGGTTATTACGAGGCTCACTGTAAGCATTTCCCAAAGGAAATGTTGTATTTTTAGAAGACATCTAGTCTTCCAAACATAGTGACATACATTTAAAGTAACTAAATAATTTAGATGCACTTAAAATACTATAACTCAATTTTGCTTTACAGAGCGTAATTTTTTGATGAAGACATCAGAACAATAATCAATCCACAACTTTATCCAACTGTCTATGTCCATTCAAGTTACACGTACATTAAAAAGAGCATATAAATCAAATCAGAAGGATATAACCAACGAGATAACTTATTTCATAATCTTAACCTATAAGAGCTTCACCTCAAAGTGGAATAAACCTAATCGAGACTCATACAAAAAAAAACTATTTAACTTTCAAAACGTCCCAACTTACCCGATTTGGACATGTGCGCATCGAATGAATAATACCGACCAAAACAAGATGAATTAAGCGTCGAACAGAATTTTCCTGCAATTTTGAAACATCAAATCAACACGGAGAATTAGATTGAAGTCAATACAAGTTCAAGATCAAAAGTTATTAATTTTTTAAACCATTAGTCTCTCGACATGCTGTATTTGGAATCTTTTGGGTTTGAGAGATCTCAACCATATGTTTGACGACCACGAGACACTTCTAATCACTCAGGGGCTTCCCCACACGAATCCATATGCACCGAAATTCAAAAGATTAGGCGAATCCTCCTTCACTTCATTTTTCCTTCCATGGAGCCAAATGACATTAATATTCAACGGCTCTTTCCTATCTGTTTGTGCACGAAACAAAGACCTTCCAAGTAGCTTTAAGAGTTCCAAGGAAGCTCACTTATCCTTTAAAAATCCTTTAAAATCGTCCAGATACAAAGAGCAATAAGTTTTCCTTGTATGGCCAAGCAAATCACCTCCAACGACCATAACCCGATCATAATCAATCCCATTGATGTCTTTGATTTAATTTGAGTTTTTTCTTTTCTTAGTAGTCATATTACCATTAATTTGCATCTTTAGGTCAAGCCTATAAAATTCATAGCATTTGTTTCGTAATAAATCAGTCTTGTTCAAGTTAAGATATAAACAGTGTTTTCTTCAAAAACAATTGTCTTTTTTGTTCTTAACAATATAAAGGGTGTATTTTTTTGTCAATAAACGGACCACAAAAGGTCGGTCTGATAGCTTATAAACTCCATATATTTCCTCCGCTCTGTGGTGGATGAGGCTCGAACCCTCGTGTCTGAAGATTGGCTCTGGAGACTCAACCACCAGGCTACAATGTGCTCGACTACAATATAAGGGTGTATTCAAATAGTGATTTTGAGTGATTTGTATTAAAATTTGAATTTCTATGTTATTGCAACAAGAATTTTAAAAAGTCTTATAAAATTCACTGTTATTGAAATGGTTTGTTATTGCAAATATTCTAAGCAATTAATTTAAATGATTTTAAGTATTTTAATGGAGTTTCTTTGTTAAAAATACAAAATAATTAAATCACATCAAATCATATGATTTTAAGTGGAATTGCAGAGAATTTATACAAAAATCACAACTACTTCTCTAATTCATCAAAATCTTCTAAAAACACATAAAAATCATATCTCATCAAATACACAATTCAATACATCCCCTAATTTTTTTGTATGATTTTATTAGCCTTATTTGATTAGTTTTCTAGTGTGTTCGTGGGACTCAAACATTCTAATTTGTGTGTTGTTGTGTGATTCAATGACAAACTCCACTATCTCCACGTCTATCATCGCACCCCTTCGCATCATCAAGCTTTTGATTTTATATTCTAAAAGGATTTCAAACTTTGACAACATGTACTTGTTGATGGATCTAGAATCCACACAGAATACCGGATGCATGATTTGTGACAATATGCTAGAAAAAAGTTGCGTTTTTATTGGTTTGTTACTGAAAAGTTTACAAGTGATTCAAGCTAAATTCTCGAAAGAAAGATCTGTCCCTTTCTTCAGGCTCCTCCTCCTTCTTTTATACTCCTTTAGGTCTTGTAACCTCCGAATTAATGCGTATTTATTCCTCCTATTTATGTCGATTCCTCCGTTTTGATCCCCTTTAGCTTGAATTCAATAGGCTTCCTTCCTTCTTTTGTGATTTGGGCTTAGTGCTTCCCGTTGGGCCTTGCCGGCCCACCAACATTCCGGTTCCTTAATCGACTCCCGGGTCGGTTTACTCTAAACCGGGTATGGGTGGAAACCACCTCCTCCAATAGCCCTCCCCCCGAGCTTGGCTTATGGAAGTTTGGTCCGAGATTCCAGGGTTAGGATCTCCTGACTAGCTTTCCTTAAAGGCAAGAAATCTTCTCAAAGACGAGATTTGGAGTTAACCGAGTCGGGTTTCCTTAATTGAACCAAGGGACTTCGCAAATTGATTTGACAATCTTTGTTTAGCGCTTTTTTAGAAAGATTTGATATGGTGGAGGGTCCCACGCGCGTCTAATCCGCTGCCCACGTCATCACGCCTACTAGACGTGTCATTGAAAAGGTGGGGCCTTTCTGACTTCCTTCTCATTGCGATTCAACTTCCGTTTTGGAGATAAAGAAAAGAAAGGTTTGTTCCTCTTCCTCCATCCTCTTTATTTGCTTATTTTGCTCTGTAATTTCTGTTTCTCCCACTTCGATTCGTCCCTTGCAACCCCTGTCCGTCTGCGTTTCTTCCTTTTCAAAAAACTTCCATGGATTCCGATGCATCCCTCATCCGAAGAAAACCCTCGAGGCGTCCTCCCGTCTCTGCGGCTGCTTCTTCCTCAGGCCAAAGATCTCCGCCTTTGTCGCCAATAGTCAGAGACACGTTGGGGCCTTCTGCCGAGAGGCCTCTCTCTTCCTCCTTGGTTGAGCTCCCGGTCTACCATCCCGACTCCGAGGAGACGAAAGAAGAGGGGGAGTCCGAGACGACTGGTCCTGCGCGTGCGGCCCCGGCGGTTATCCCGGCGGTTCGGTTGTCCGTCGCCCCTGTTGCCGCTTTTTTCAATGCTTTACCGACCACTAGCACTCCCAAGTCTATTATCTCCTTGAGGGAAAGGTGCAAGATCCCGGACTCGGTGTTCATCCAACTCCCCACTCCCTCAGAGAGGCCTTGGACCCCTCCTGAGGGTTTCTTCTGTATGTACGAATCCTACTTCCTCGAAAGCCATCTCTTCTTCCCTCTGTCCGAGCTCTTTGTCCTGTATTGCCGTCGTCGGACCGTTGCTTTCTCTCAGTTTACGGCGGGATCTGTTAGGACAATCCTGGGCCTAATGGTCATCGCTGCAGAGAGGGATGTGGAGCTCGGAGTCCAGCTTCTTGAGCTCCTTACCACTTTCAAAGCCTCCGTCAAAACAGGGCATTATTATGTCTCAGGTCGCCCGCAGTTGGTGGCGTTTCCTAAGACCAAGAATGAGCTCTGGGAGCAAGCATACTTTTACGTCCTTGCTGACACCAACTCCCTTCCAGAGCAATTCATCAGCTTCACTCGCCGGATGTAGAATTTGGACCCTAGTAGCCGACCTGCTTTAGGTCGTTGCTTGCTTTGATCAACTTGCCCTCACCCCGCTAACTCGCTTTTGTTTCCTTGTTCTGCAGTTGCTCCTTTACGCTCGAAGCCCTCACTCCGGATCGACCTTCAAGAAGTGACGACATCTCTGAAGAGGGCTCTAAACAGATCTTGGGCATTCTTCACCCCAGACCGCATTGCTAGAGCTTTTGCTAGGGCCGTTGGTGCTAGAGCGGACAAACCTTCACCACCTTCTCCTCCCCGACTCCCATTACCTTCCTCCGAGATGGTGCGCCCTTCTGTTGTCATGCCCAACATGGAGCAGCGGGCTGCGGAAGCTCGCCGCAGGAAAGCTGAGAGAGAGACAGCTGCTGCCAAAAGGGTTGAAGAGGAAAAGGTTGCTGCCGCTAAGAAAGCTGAAGAGGAGAAGGCTGTTGCCGCCAAGAAGGTGGCTGATGAAGAGGCCGCTGCTAGAGAGGCTTCTAACAAAGAAGAAGAAGAGCGGCTCTGGGCCGAGAGAGAGCAGCTTCTGAGAGAGGGGCGAGTTGATACCCATGCCTCCGGCCCTTCTGAGAGTGGGGAGATAACTCCTATCTCCAGGAAAGCCCCTGCAGGATCTGTTGCTGCTCCAAGCCTGATGCCGCCTCCTCCGGCCAAGGCCCCCATCGCTGCTCCGCCTTCGGGCCGCGAAACTGCCCTCGCTGTGGTCAGCGAGGCCGCCAAGAAAAGGAAGGACAAGGAGAAGCCTTCCGGGAGCTTGGGTAGGGGAGACTCGCGAGCTCGCGATTCTTCTTCAAAGAAGCGCCCTTCCTCTCCTCCTGCCGGTTCCTCCAAGAAACAACATACAGAGCAGGAAAGGGCCCCTGGTCGGAGCAGATCAGGAGAGAGAGAGACCTCTGATCGTCGGAGATCGGAGGAGAGGAGTCCTTTGACCCTTCCAGGTCAAAACCTAGGAGGCCGAAAGACAAAGGGCCTCCCGCGAGCTTAGAGCCCGCGACCCTCTCCTCCCAATCTCAGGACGCCGGCCTTCTCCTAAAGCTTGATCGACCTTAATCCTCCTCTGTTGGGCACAGGAAGGAGGCTGTTGTGAAATTCTGCGAGGGCGTCCAACTTCCCGACAGCCTAGCGCCCCCCAAGAAGTTCCATTTGCAGACCGACTCCTATGAGGAGTTTTGTGTCCGCCATGTTGAGGTAACCTTCCTGGAACCCTTGTTCCCTGGCTTGATCCCTTTGTTCTAACTCTTCACCTTTGATTTTTAGGGGATGGGCTTCTTCAACCGCCTCCGGCTGGAGTACGAGGCTGAGATAGCTCGCATAAAGGCCCTGTGGTACAAAAACAGCCATGCCCTCACCATTGAGAAGGGCATGCACAGTAAGGCGGTAAAAATGGCCACTGAAAAGGACATCGAGGTGAAGGACATGGCCAAAAAGGTGGGCGAGGTGGAGGTGAAGAACGAAGCTCTCGTGGCGTCCTGGTCCCTGGCTCTTAAGGAGCGCCTGGCTTCTGAGGAGCAGGCCCAAAAGAAGATGGAGGCGATGGAGAAGAAGTTGTCGGAAGGCCCAATGCTGACGACCTCTTTAACGAGTTGCAGAAGGCCCGTGGTAGGGCTCAAGAGGAGGAGGAGGAGAAGACAGAGGCCAAGCTAGCGGCGGCGGAGAAGAAGTTCTCCGACCTGTCATGGTGCTTTGATTGCGCCGCCAAGGCTCATGAGGAGTCAGCCTCTCGTCTTAGGGCGCATATTGACAGGGCAGCCCGGAAGGCCTCCAAGAAGGCCAGAAAGGAGGCCGCCGCCAAGTACAAGGCCCGTTTCCTGAAGGTTGAGCGGGCCATTGCGGATGCCAAGCTCGTGGAGGAGAATGCCCTTCTGCAGTCTCAGGCCCACGCCTGGGCTGAGTTTATCGATAAGATTATGGAGGGCAACGCCCAAGGGGCCGAGCCTGACCTGACTGCTGAGAAGGAGCTCGCTGCTACGGCCCTCAAGGACTTTGCTGAGGAGCTTGATGAGATGGACGTCATCCAGCTCAACCTTGCTGAAGATCTCCGGGTTTCCCCAGTATCAGATAGTTCCGAAGGGTCTTCCTTGGTTGGCATGCCGGCTCCTACCCCTGCTCCTACTGAGGTAGAGGTCTCCTCGGTTGCTGCTGGTCACCCCGAGCTCCCCACGCTACCAGTTGTCCTTGCGGTTGCCTCTGAAGAGGCTGCTGCCATCGATGACGCTCTTCCTGCTCCTTCAGCTCTTAATGATGATGCTCCCACTGCTCCTCCAAGCCCTCAGATTGACCAATTTGGGTCCAACGCTGTTGTCATCTCTCCGGCTGTCGCTTCCGAGCTCGCCCAAGATCATGGAGGAAACCAAGACTAAGCCGCCTGTGGCCTTGAATTTTTTTTTGTAATTTGTCTAAGCATCTTCTTTACTTCCCGCTTTGCTTTCTTTTCACTTGGAATTATGACTTTTGGTGCCCGGGAGGGCTTTTATCCGACTTCTTAACACTTTCTTTGGTGCCCGGGAGGGCTTTCATCTAGGCTTTTGAAATTACAGTCAAGATTTTCTCTCAACTCGAGCCATCCAATCTCCTTGGCAATTTTTACGATAGTTAATCCGACGTTACAACAGGCAAGCAGAAGTACTTTTGTTCTTTTTGTTTCTCATGATGGAGTACTGACTCTACCTTGATGACCCCTAAGCAAGTTACGTAAGTAGTAACGTCGTTGATGATTGTCACCGTATTTACGAACCAAGAACACCCCGGGACAAAGGTTCAAGATTAGGCAGGTACAAAGCGGTTGCAGGTAGAGGAAAAGCTTGAGAAGCCAAGCTATCGGGAAGTTGAAATGGCGAGCCACGATCAAAGAATGGTGGATGAGTAAGAAACAAGAATAGGAGAAGGTCGTGAAAAGGGAGTGTTGCTCCCATTACAAGTTCTGAGACTTGCGAAACGCAAGGGCCCTCTTACGGAGTTCACTCTTATTTTTAGTAGCGAACATAGGAGCGAGGAATGTCCCCGGCTTACCCTGTTTTCAGGACTTGGCATTTGGGAGCAGCGCGCTGCTGGCTTACCCCGTGCCACACTCAAGACTTCCTATCTAAGCGAGGAAGCGATCCCTAAGTAACAAAAGGAATCTAACTCCCGAATGTTTTGCAAGCATAACTCGGATATCCTTCAAAAGTATGCTTAAGTCATACCGGGATGTGAGGAGCCACATGAAAGGCTGCCTTTCTACATCCATGGTGTCGTTTCACCTAGGCACTTATGAGAAGCGCGCAACTAGCTCGGGAGTCAGAGAACCTGGCCAAGGATTAATCGTGACCGAGCTTTGTAGATGTATTATGAGAATAACTAAGTCAAAAAATATTTTTTTTATTATTATAGCTGTACCCAAAACGGGCTGCCTACGTACCCCGGAGAGATCAAGCCTTTCCGTAGTTCGATTACATAGAAGCCCAAAGGGCGTATGTTTTTTTTTTTTGAGAAGGACCCGACATGAATGTTAAGCGTAATAGGTATTCAAGTTCGCCGAGTTCCAGGGACGGGGCTCTGGTGTTCCATCCATGCGGAGAGCTCGTACACCCCGGGATGCAGGACCTTGACAACACTATAAGGGCCTTCCCAACTTGCTCCGAGCTTGCCAGCTTGGTATTCGGCTGTGTTTTGGACGACACGCCGAAGGACCAGGTCGCCCTCTTGGAAGGTGCGTGCACGAACATTCTTGTTGTAATTCTTAGCGACCTGGATCTGGTAGGCTTGGAGGCGGATGAAAGCGAGCTCGCGCTGCTCTTCGATTGTGTCCAAATTTTCCCTTAACATTTCATCGTTGGTCGCAACGTCTCTTGGTAGGACCTGGCGGCGTAGTGTAGGCACTCGTACTTCGGCGGGGAACATAGCTTCCATGCCATACACGAGTGAATACGGCGACTGCTGGGTGTCGCGACGTGGCGTGGTACGGTGTGACCAGAGGACCCCATCCAGCTCGTAGGCCCAACTTCCCTTTTTGGCAGCCAGTCGCTTCTTATTACCTTCGATAATACGCCGGTTTGTGGCCTCAGCTTGCCCATTGCCTTGGGGATTGTGAGGCATGGAGAACTGGATAGCGATCTTTTATACGGAGCAGAAATGCTCAAAATCCTTGGATGTGAGCTGAGGGCCGTTATTCATGATAATCGCATGCAGGATACTGTGGCGGCACATGACATTTTTCCACAGAAAGTCGATTACCTGCTTATCCTTGATTGTTGCGTAGGCTTCTGCTTCAACCCACTTGGAGAAGTAGTCCGTAAGGACGAGCAGGTACTGCTTCTTATTAGACTTGGGCAGTGGGCCGATGATGTCCATGGCCCATCGCATGAACGGGTACGGAGTCATTATTGACTTCATGAGCTCGGTTGGCTGGTGGATGATGGGGGCATGTCGCTGGCACCTCTCGCATTTCTTTGCATATGCTACGCAATCGCGCTCCATGGTTGGCCAGTATTATCCTTGCTTTCGTATCTTCTGCGCCAGCGACCTTCCGCCGGCGTGGTTCCCATTGACACCGGAGTGGACTTCCTAGAGTATCCTCTTGACCTCGTCACCGTGTACGCAATATAGGTAGATGCCCGTGTCGCACCGGCAGAAAACCTTATCCTCGAACAACGTGTAGCGCGCGCTCCGCTGCTTCAGCTTTCGAGGTTGCCACTTGTTAGGTGGGACATCTCCGTCAGCGATGTAACCTCTTATCTCATTGCACCAGTCTTCCCCTTCACCAATTCCTTCGAGTGCCGTAGCGCCGGGCTCGTCACCAAGATCGTCCTCGTGAAGGGCCATAGTCTGCGGCAAAGCTAGCAGCGTGCTTTGGGCTCCAGAGGTCGGCGCCTTCAGGACGTTGCTAATACTGGGCTTGGCCAGGGTTTCGGCTGGGATCGTACGGCGCGGGCTATTCGTAGAAGCGGAGGCCAGCGCGGCTAGCGCATCAGCGGCAAAGTTTTCCTTTCGCGGGACTTTGGTTAAGGAAAACTCCTCGAATTCGACTGCTGCCGTCTGAACCAGCTTCAGGTATGCGGTCATGCGATCGTCCCGAGCTTCGTACTCCCCATTGAATTGGTTCGCAACGAGCTGAGAGTCGTAGAAGACGTTGAGCCGTGACGCATGAACTGCCTTAGCCAGACGTAGCCCGGTGAGTAGTGCTTCGTACTCGGCCTCGTTCTTGGAGGCCGGGAAGGCCAGGCGGAAAGATTGTTCGATGGTCTCGCCGGTTGGAGAAACGAGCTGTACCCCGATACCCGACCCCTTGGTGGAGGAGGAACCGTCCACGTGCAGAGTCCAGGTACCTAGGTCTTCTGTGTCCGGGCTCAATTCAGGTGTTACCTCTATGATGAAATCGGTCAGGACCTGTGACTTGAGCGCGGTTTGGGGCTTGTACTCGATGTCGTATTTGCTGAGTTCAATCGCCCACCGGGCTAGGCGCCCGGATTGTGTCGGACTGTGTAGTATGGTGCGGAGCGGATGGTTTGACAGCACGATGACAGAATAAGAATGGAAGTATGGTCGGAGCTTCCGGGCCGATGTGACCACAGTCAGCGCTAACTTTTCAGTTACCATGTACCTGGTTTCGACGTCCACCAAAGACTTACTGATGTAAAAAATAGGTCGTTGCTCATTGCTCTCCTCCCGTACTAGCACTCCGCTGACCGCTGCGCTAGAGACGGCAATATAGAGGTACATAATTTCTCCGGTTTCTGGTTTAGAAAGTATCGGGGGCGTGGTGAGGTATGCCTTGAGCTGGGTTAATGCTTCTTCACACGACTCATCCCATTCAAACTTCTTGTTTGAGCGCAGCTTCTGGTAGAACGGGAGGCACTTATCGGTAGAGCGGGAAATGAACCTGCTGAGGGCGCTATTCTCCCGGTGAGCCGTTGTACGTCGCGCATCGTGGTGGGGGACTTCATGTTGATGACAGCTGAAAGTTGTTTTGGGTTTGCTTCAATACCACGCTGAGTCACCAGATACCCTAGGAACTCGCCCGAGGTAACTGCGAAGGTGCAATTGGTCGGATTAAGTTTCATCACGTACTTGTTGAGGACAGAGAAACATTCGCGCAGGTGTGCGACATGGTCATCCTCCCTTAGTGATTTGACCAGCATATCATCGATGTAAACTTCCATAGTCTTTCCGAGCTGCTTGGAGAACATCTTATTCACCAACCTTTGGTACGTTGCACCAGCATTCTTGAGGCCAAACGGCATCACCTTGTAGCAGTAAAGTCCGCAGTCGATAACGAAAGCCGTTTTTTCTCGGTCATCCGGATGCATGAGTATTTGGTTATACCCGGAGAAGGCATCCAGGAATGATAGAAGCTGGTTCCCAGCTGTTGCTTCGACCAGTCGGTCTATGTGTGGGAGCGGGAAGCAATCCTTTGGGCATGCTTTGTTAAGGTCGGTGAAGTCCACATAAACGCGCCACTTGTCGTTCTTCTTTTTGACGACCACCGGGTTGGCCAACAAATCCGGGTACTTCACTTCAATTATCGAGCCAGCCTTGAGTAGGCGTTCGACCTCTGTGTTAACAGCCTCCGCTCTCTCCGTGCCGAGCTTCCTCCTCTTTTGGCGTACTGGTTTGAAGGTCGGGTCCACGTTGAGCTCATGGAACGTAATGTCCAGGCCTGTTCCTAGCATGTCATCTATTGTCCAAGCGAATGTATGTTTGTTGTCTTTGAGGAACGCGACCAACTCCCTGAAGATCTCCTTCTCTAGATTCGCCCCAACGCCTACGCAATTTTCGGGATTCCCCGGGTCGATGCACACCTGCCGGATCTTACCGAGCTCAGGGTTAGATGGTTCAGCTTAGTCCACTGCCTCCGGGCTCGTCTCTGGTGTTCGGATTTGGAAGGTGTACTGTTCTTGGGACCTACGCAGCTTGTTCTCGTTCACATAGCACAATCGTGCCGTACGCTGGCTCCCATGAACAGTGACCACCCCATGCTCGGTGGGAAACTTCATGCACTGATGGTAGGTCGATGGAACGGCTCTCACCGAGTGTATCCATGGTGTCCCTAAGATGACGTTGTATATGTCGGGAGCTTCCGCCACCGTGAACTTGGTTTCCATCTTCACGCCGCCTATGAAAGTGTTGAGCCGGATTGTCCCCATAGACATGGTAGTTGCACCGTTGAAGGCAGTGAGAGGTTGTTTTGACTTCTTTATGCGGTCCTCGGGGATTTCCATTTTGTCAAGCGTCTCTTTGTAGAGAACGTTGACGGAACTGCCAGAGTTGATTAGAGCCCGGGCTATTTCGCAATCCTCGATCATAAGCTCGAGCACTAGGGCGTCATTGTGAGGTTGCGCGACACCCCGCATTGGCCATTCCGAAAATTTGATGACGGTGTCGTCCCTGATCGCAGCTTAGGCGTCGTCGGTGCCCGAGTTTGCTTGCCGGCTGTAGCTCTTGATTGACCGGACTGTGTCATTGAAAAATGGACTTGGTCCCATAATCATGTTGATCCGTTTGCGAGCTGTGGGCGGCTCCGACTGTCGTGTGTCCCGATCTCGCTTTGGTGGGTCCATGTCACTGTGCGGGCGCTCTCCCCCGCGGTCCTCGTTCTTCCGAGCTAGCTCCTCTGCCTTGTATTTGTTGAACAGGTACTGCTTGAAACCGTAACACTCATCCGTTGTGTGACCCGAGGTGTTGTGGAATTCGCAGAATTTGTCTGAGGTCCTAGGTCCGTCATTCCGGGTCTAGGTGTTGGACCTAGACTTATAATTGGAGTTGGACCCCGAGTTCTTTCGGATCCTTGGGAGTTGGATACTTGGAATGACCTATGCTTGGAATTGCTTCCTTCTGACCGGTGCCCAGTGGAAGACCGTTTATTATCCTTCTCGTCCTTAGGCTTCTCTTTGGACGTTGTCTTCGTTGAGGAAGCGTGCTTCTCCGCGTACGCCTTCTTTTCGTCCTCAATTTCCACAAACCGGGAAGCTCGATGGAGTGCATCCTCCAAGGAGGTAGGTTGATTAAGCATCAGGTCTTCCCGGAGTCGGGAATTGTACCAAAGGGCATTACGCAAGGCTGCAATGCTTGCCTCGTCGCTGACGACCACATTGGAGATAACCGCTTTAAACCTAGATAGGAATGATCGCAAGGATTCGTCCTTCTTCTGGGTCATCGTCTAGAGGTCGGCATCCGAGGCACCCTTCTCGATAAACATCGAGTAATGCTTGATGAAGGCGGTTGATAGCTCGTTGAAACTGTCAATTGAGTTCGCCTTTAAACGGGAGAACCAGTTCAGAGCCGCCCTTGAGAGGTTTTCAACGAAGAGCTGGCAATATCCAGCGTCTTTGTCGGCCTCATTGAACTTTGTTCGACCCATGGCGATGCAAAATGCGGTCATGTGAGCTCGAAGGTCGGTCTTTCCCTCGTAAGGCGCAATCTTGAGTTTGACGCTCGGGATTACGGCTCCCACGATCCGGCCCGTGAAGGGTGTCCGTTGAGTTTCCTCCAGCACCCGATGAACCTCAGGGGCCGAGCTGGTTGCCTTATGAATTTGGGACTGCATAGTCTGGAGCTCGGCGGTCGCCTAGGCGAGCGTTTGCTTTAATGTCTGCAGCTCGGAGTCCGCATGGGCTGACATACCTCCCAGGGCCGAGTCTTGATGTCCTTGATCTCGATCTCCGAACCTTCGATCAGTGGGGGTCACCTCATCGCCAGGCCGGGCTCCCGGAGCACGGAGCTCCCACGGGGAGATCGGAGCGATGGAGTTTATCCTCGCGAGCTGGGTAGCTTGGGCTTGCGCCAGTTCTTCAAGTCGCTGCCTTGATTTCCGATCTTGCTCTTCCTGCCGCGTAGCCCGTTCAATCAGCAGGGCGAAGATACTCCGCATGTTCTCCGGGACCTGATCAAGGGCCGCCTGAGTTTCGAGGGCTGGAGGCAATTGGTTCTGCTCTTGAATCCCGGGGGTATGACCGGTGTTGTCGCCACCGTGAACTCCTGGAAGAGTGGGGCTGGTTTGACCATCGGCTCCGTTGTCGCCCGACATGTTATCCTGAAAGCAAACAACAAAGAGAACGAAAGACGAAAAAACAACGTAACTATGACTTACGTGGAAAGTCGATGTAGCAAAGCGGAATTCCCCCTCCTTCTAGCGCCAATTGATGGATCTAGAATCCACACAGAATACCGGGTGAATGATTTGTGACAATATGCTAGAAAAGGTTGCGTTTTTATTGGTTTGTTACTGAAAAGTTTACAAGTGATTCAAGCTAAATTCTCGAAAGAAAGATCCATCCCTTTCTTCAGGCTCCTCCTCCTTTTATACTCCTTTAGGTCTTGTAACCTCCGAATTAATGCGTATTTATTCCTCCTATTTATGTCGATTCCTCCGTTTTGATCCTCTTTAGCTTGAATTCAATAGGCTTCCTTCCTTCTTTTGTGATTTGGGCTTAGTGCTTCCCGATGGACCTTGCCGGCCCACCAACATTTCGGTTCCTTAATCGACTCCCGGGTCGGTTTACTCTAAACCGGGTATGGGTGGAAACCACCTCCTCCACTCGTAGTATTTTCTATTCGAATCCAGACATCCAAACCTGAACTAAACCAAAAAATGCGGTTCGATTTCAGACCTCTATAATATTTGAATGAGATTTGCTCTCAAATATTCAAGGCATCACTTATTCAAGATTTAAATCTAAACTAGAGTTTTGACCCGCGCAATCGCGCATGCTTTTTTTAATAATTTTATATATTATTAATCATGTCTAGATTATTCGAGTATCAGATTTATAATTTTCGGTTATTTCGAATTTTGGATTTGGGTTTAGGTCCAAAACTTTTAGAATTTTCAGTTATATTGAATTTTGGGTTCGATTTAGATTTGGGATTTTCGAACTTTCAGATTTTCTCGGATACTCGTATGGGTTCAGTTCGGATAATATACAATTCCCGAAATACCGTCAAGCAAAACCCGCTAGAGTATTTAAAAAAACATCAGATGACTAAATTTAAATTTTTATAGTTTA